>JAHQIW010002052.1:0-53570 GCA_019055375.1 Parelaphostrongylus tenuis
CAACTGACTAGGCGTGCATTCTCAAACTATTAGAGGAAACCTCTTACTTAATGTAGAAGTGCCATTGCAGCATTGCTGACCCACCGAAGCAAGAATGAGAACAGCGATATAAGCACTCATTGCTGTTGATCAATTTCTTACGGTATTAAACCCAATTTGGGCTAGCTTTAGTGGCACTTTTCCTAGTGTTTTGAGCCATTGCTATCGATTGCCCACTGTGAACATCGTACCAAGGATCGGAAGAAATCGCTAATGACGGTATTACTAGTATCGAACTGGAACCCAATCAAAAATCTTCATATTGGAGAAATATTGATGAGATCGAAAAAGAACTAGTAACGCATGGGTGCCAACCAACTATAGCAAGAATTCTACGATTATGCAGAAGATCGTGTGATATTTTTGAAAGCGTAAAGGCAATAATTATAGCAGTGCCGTCAACGAAAACGTACAGAACAACATTTTTATGTTATAACACACATCCCATCGAAAATCCTTGCATTGTTTCAATAATTACCACGTATTAAATCACCACTTGCAAGCTCGCCACAATACTTGGATGAGTAACTGCACGAAGAACCTGCACCATGTTTGATTTCCTGGTTTTTTCTCTTGTGTGGAAGTAATGCTCCTTCTTGCATTTCATACCTATCTGTGACAGAATTTAGCAAAGTATTTTTAAAGTTGATGTTGAAGACTCTTGTAAATTGGAGATGAATGTTTTCCAACCCTTATTCCTTCTCGAACACAGCGATGAATCTTGACATTGGAAATGCTGCTCTGGAATGACATTGACAAATTGTCTCTTTTTGTTATGTGTCGTCATGTCAGATATAACTGATATCTTAAGCTGTGGGTTGTCTATCTGGAGCAACTTTAGGTGTAATCTATATGAGCGCTGTTATTCATGACAAAATGTACTGCTAACAGTGTTAACAGTGTACGACAGCATTCTTTTCTTCCAATCTTGATCTATATCTATACATATCCATGCCTACATCCATATAAAGTGTTTTTCTGCAAGTTGTTTTCAGTAGATCTCTACGTCAGCTTGTATGCTTCATAGTAAAAGATTTGCGAAAAAAATGCGACAGCACCTGAGCTAAAGCGGAAGATGTAGCGACGTTCTTTAACCCGTTCACAATCAAAAATTTTCCTATATTTAAACATTCTTGTGACTGAATTCAAAAATCGATCTCTGCAACAGGAAAAAGAATAAGCAGTTTATTCAAAAAGACTTAACACTTCATGGTTATTCTACTCTTTTCGATGACTGATTGTTGTGTGCTTTTTCTATTCCTCTGCTTCATTCTTAAATGATCCTCGTTGACTCCATTTTTCACCAACTTTTCTACATCTTATCTCTACTTTTGCGTCCCACTTCCTCTTCTTCAATTTCATGAGGTCTACCGCTTCCTACATGAGCATATGACACTTTTTATAAACTTTTATGGTCCTCTCTGATTGTCAGGAAAAAAATAAACAAACAAATAAATAAGTCAATATAAACAAATAAAAAAATAATTAATATAAATATAAAAAACAATAATATAATATAATAATAATGTAATATAATAATATAATATAATATATATCAAATGAATAATATAAATATGAAAAACCGATCTCATTTGTTGGAGAAGTTTATAACGAAGCGAGGGTAACCGTTCGAAAGATGAGACTTTGGGCTATCGCCTATTTCCGCCAGTTTATGAAAAGCCTTCTTTGACGTTGCTACAGGAGGAGATTTCTTACACAAAAGACGCGTAGATTTGCCGTCGGACAGAGCTCTTCCTCTGTAGTGTTAGCAACCATTCGATAGCACAATCGTTTTGATGCCAACGATGTGCTTATATCCTGAAAACACTGATTTGCTGAGAAGCCATAGGTAAAATAAGTTGAATTGCTATGTGCGAGAAGGCGGCCGTTGGCCACGCACGACCGGCTGCGGAAGCACCCACGTGAATATTTGCTCACACGGATGGTCGATTGATATTTTCTAACATGAATTTGGTGCGTTTTTCGAATCGTTTAAACTGTAGAGGAGATCTTCATCATTAGAGTCTCAATCGTTCGATCTGAAGATGAAGTTGATTAACGAGTAGAGTCATGAGAAGTATTCTACTTGGTCAGCATAAATGCAAAACGTGACCAACGGCGGAGCCTGGAAAGATGCCATGCTCGTCTCGGAATGGGGAACGCCGGAGGTGGTATGCTAGGATAATTATAACATGTATATATCATGTGAAGCACGGTACCATGATGTAATTAAGGACGGCTATGTGAGCCTGGCACCCATCCGTCAAGGTGAGTCACCCATGACGCTTACTTATCCTATCGGCCTTCGTTTTACATATTTACAACTAACAAGCATTTGTGAATACTTCAAGTTGTTGGTGGCCACAGAAGAGCGTAGCAAATGACAGTATTCATGTGGGATGTAGTTTTGAAGAGTAAACTTAATAAAATTTTCTCATAACTTTAGGAAACATGGACTAATGATAGAAAATATGGAAAAGGTGGGCGAAAGGATGAGGAAATGGAGCAAACGGTGCAGAGATTTTCCCACAACATAAGCTTAGCGCTGAAATTTGAATTTTTAAGCCATCGATTGATAACAAGAACATGAGCATAATAAGAGAAAATGTTCAACAAAAGTTGGAAATACTTCCCTTTTTGCCAAGACTTGGATTACCTCTTAATAATGCAGGATTTTCGAAAACATTGGCATTGATTCCAATCGAATTATTCATACAGAAATGTCCTCAACGATGCTCCGTCTCAATGCTTCTTCAGAATGTCAATTACGGGGCTTGTATTGGGACGCACGCCAATCTTCGTAGCCGCCCGAAGTGGGAGCTCAGTTGAGAGTCGAAGCAACCCTCACCACTTGCAAAGAGATATGGGTTTACAAGTATGAATTTAGATGGAAACGTGGGGATAACATTGGAGGGAAAGGCAATGCTATCGACGCACCATTAACAATCCATTTTGTCCAAAGCTCACGTAAAATGTTCAAAAAAAAACCTGTTGAATGTATTGCCGAATGCCACATTGTATTAGCAAATCGTATAAAAATTCAGAGTGATTACGCGTGCTGTTTTTTATGAAACAAAACTGTAATGCTTTCACAATGCGGAACTCAGTTGTCAATTTCATTTTCGTACTAAAATCATTAAATCGATAGAATAGCAGAATTTTATATGGCTAGAAGAAGTTTTTGATAGCAAACAACGTCTCATCATGAGTTTATTGTCAAGTGAAAACATCAAGCCGAGAGTACGCCTTATTATGAACAGCGCTTCGATAGTCAAGAATCATCGTTGTTTTGAGAAGAAATGAAGGCCAAAAGAAGCGAGCCTTTACCACTTTACAAATTTTCACAATGTCGCTTTTCGAAGAGCTCCAAAGAAAACCAACAAGAAATTCAAGACGTGTAAGCTTTTTTTGGAGTTACTTACTCAAGTACTGGAATGAGTTATGGATTTTGTACTTAGAAATTAATGGGCCAATGCATCAAAATGTTATTCGGCTGTTTGCCACAACATGAAAATGCTATTATTATATGTTTTCGTAGACGAAACCACTACAGTCATGTTGTTTTACGATTCAAAACATCACACAATCTTTCTGCATGGTCGCAAAATTTTTTCTCTGATCATAGAATCTCTGTCACTACGCATAATCAGTTGTTTGTCTAACGTGTCGAGCTTAACTCTTCTTCGGTGTCATCGTCTACTTTTCTCAAATAAAAATGTCTGACTGGATTGCAGCCCAATTTGCTAGTGACACCGTACTGACATTCCCTCCTATCCTGGGGGTAAATGTCAGGGCACAGAATCAATGCCAGTGGGCTCAGAACACCGAAAAAGTGCCAGTAACGCTCATATAAAAGCGGAACATCACCGTGAAAAATCGTTCCACAACGATGAAAACTTTTGTGGCTGTTCTCGTTCTTGTTACGGTACGTTTAACAATGTTTCTATGAAACAATGGCATCTCGTTGTTAATTGAAGAAATTTCCTCTGATGGATTTACGTATGCACGTATAGCCTCTCGGAGGAGGGTATTAAAATGGAAGACACCGAATACGAACCTACTGATGAAGAATATTATTTTGCTCAACCAAGTTGCTTTTTTTCTCATCATTCAAATCTTCAGCCTACATTAATGATGCACACCTATGCATTCTACTGTCGTTTGCAGGACATCGAAAAGAAGACTGCGGTAATGTCACAGGCATGAGCACTCTACTTAAAGTAGTGTCCGTAGTTAGGCACAACTATCACAGGTCTGTTTAAATGCAGTCATCTCTATATTGTAAAGCAATATCGTTAACCAATAGCTCCTAAGTTGTCATGCAAATGTACTTTCAAGGATTAAACTCGCACAAGGAAGGCAAAAGAATGGCAACGGCAGCGACGTTATGTATTTCCCCAAAGCCAGTGACATGAGCCCTTTGGTGACGAAATTTGTTGCCACAGAGCTTTTCTATCTTCTTCAATAGAGCATGATTAAGCTCAACTCTGTTTTAAGGTGTACGACTGCGAATTAGAAAAAGCTGCTCATGAAATTTCTAAGAGGTGTCACAATGAGAACAACCTCGACTTTAGAAACGTTGGAAGCAACAGTGCCACCTATCATTTCCGGAGTACTATCAACGATTCGGATATTATCAAAGTGAGTAGAAATTAAGGTTCTGTTCTGGTCATAGGTTATAAAGCGTAGTAATAATGGATATGACAAAAAAGTGGCGTCATGGAAAATTCTAAATGTTCTCAGCTAAGCCAATGTTAATGCGTTAGGAACCGGACTAGTATTCAGGTTCATCTGGTGAAGTAACAAAATATTTGATCAATATTCTCACTCATTGCACGTAATCATACAGATATAAATTTTACCCTTTTCAGATGATTGACACTTTTTTTAACACATCAGCACAGTCCAGACCATTAATCAATCTTACACCGACGGAAAACGACACGCCAATAATCCCATTCCTTCAAGTTGGTTGTGATTGTGTTTTATCAGATTTGAGATTGGATGACAGCCACGGTTATTTACTGATAATATGGCTAGACACCGAAAGACCACAATCAAACTTTTATTCGCATCCTTATCTGTTCATAGGCTGTCATTTCTTCTATTTTGTTTGGGCATCTGGCTGACCAGTTTTAAGTAGTACTGAACCCTCAGCATAACTTCTAACCGCTTTTCTCTAGCGCAAGTGCCGCCCTTCTCCAACATTGTAATTGAGTGTCTCAGAGAAAAAGGTATTCATATATTCTTTTCATTTTTTCTGCAGCGATTAGAACTGCAGCAGTTAAAATACCCGTCAATTTCTTCGATCACAATTCGGAGTTCAAAGCTGAAAATGTTACAGATTCATTTCTCTACTCATTTCCACGTCAAAGCGGAATGTTGTGGCGGTCCTATCTACCTCTATTAGAGCTATGAGCAAAGCCTTTTTGAACAAATTTTTTTGGTCCGGTATAGGGCGAACTTATAGAGCCCGATACATGTGTTTCGACCTTGACAGTCTCATCAGACGGGCGGTACCCTTCGTCTTTTGCCAAACGTCTCTGGCGCTCAGTCCTCTGTACTAAGAGTAGGCCACGACGAACATTTTGCACGTGCATCGGGCTACATAAGTCAGCCCTATAACATGCTACATGACATAATGGCTCAAATAATAATTACGAGATGTGTTGAAATTTGAGCGTGGTCACAAGAAAACAATCAAAATGAAAGGTATAGCTTTTCTGTACAATTAGAAGAGGATAAGGTCTTTGGTATTAAGCAATGTCTGAAAAAGAGACACGCCTAATTTTAACAACTACAGCGTTTGCCTTGTACTAGATCTTCAACCACTTCACCAAACAAACCACTCTACTCATGACAATGTACGCTTCTATGTAAAGTTCTCTACAATAGGCGTCTCTCAATTGCCATCCTAGCCCATTTTCATTAGAATTTAGTTCCAGAATTTTTCCCTGGCATATTACCTAGTAGTGCTAGAGATGAAGGATTAGTTTTTAGGGTGTACCGTGGGCGTGTCCGTTTCGACCAAATTCTTATGACAATAGTACAATGCAACTCCATCACCTCTCGTTAGTTGCCTCAATGACACTCGTAATTACCTCCATACAGGAATGATGGCACTCCGTGCGAGGGTGAATTCCATCATGAGCATTTTGTTATTCTCTGGAGTGCTACGGTCCATATAGTCCCCTTTGGTTGCCACTACCGCAAGCATTTCTGGCTGCTATGCATCAGAACGATATTTGCCACCTCACAACTATTTGACACCTAGGTGCTTGAATTTTGGCATTGGATCACTCCTAGCTGTATTTCGGATAGATACGTCGGACTCTTTCTTAGCCTGAAAGACTCTAATGGGGAAAAATCTCTAGTGTATAGCTGAAATAGTCACCCAGAAGCACTCGTCAGTCACAAGAGGGTGTTAACTATCGGAAAATGATAACGTAATTATCCAGTTTAACTTTCATTGAAATGATGAAGCATTGATATGCATACCTGTGTAGTGCTTTCTAGATGGCGGTAGCTGGTACAACAAGAATCGGATGTGCCTACACCGTCTGCAACAGTAGTTTTTCCTCACCTTTCGTATTATTTGTGTGTCAATATCGAGAGCCGTGAGTTATTTACTTATCCAGACTCATTTGACATAGTTCTAATTTTGCACTTTTCAGGCACGTTCGTATCAACACCCCAATCTATACGGCTGGACAAAATTGCAGCGCATGCAGTACTGACACCTGTGTTGCTAACGCTCTATGTAACAGAACTTAACCAGCACAAGATCTTCAGCTGAGATTGTTGAAGAAGAACAATGTTAATCAGTTTAGTTCAACAAGTGGAAAGACCCTCTTCCACCTCATCATTTTATATGTGATTGTATCGGTTGATATAAAGGCATATATGTGTAAGCAGAACACACTACCTGTATCGATTTTAACTTAAACGCAGTGCAAGGCTCGGCGTGTACTCTATATACATTCTGTTATCACTGTATAACTATTCCAAGCACCCTGGGCAATATGGTCTATGAATGCGCTACTCAGCAAGGACAACCCACGGCGATGTAGTAGGTCTACTCCCACATGCAACATTACGTGGTCACATATGTGCTGGAATATCCAACACTTCTTACGTGCCTCAGTGGTGTAGTGGTAGAGCGCGCGTCCCCGGATAGGATGAAACGTGGGTTCGATTCCCGCCTGAGGCCGTGTTTTTTTTCACCACTCAATTCTCTTTGTTATATAAGTAACATCATCACCTGTATCACCTGTCGTCTCGTTGATCGTCGAGTGACTCGAGCAGGTACCAGCAACTCTTCCATTTTTCCCTATCGCGTGCAAGAGTAGCCCAGTGGGTCCTCCTCGCTCTAGCGATTCGCTGAGCATCATATCTTTCTTTCTATCGCTTTCGTGAAGAAATCGGACCAACGGGTCAGTGGTCTTACTTTAGAGCGCTTGACGTCCCGAGGAATCCAGTCGGTAACGGCTCTCGTCCATCGGTTGTCGTTGAAGCGCATCACGTGTCCGGCTCACCTTATTTTCGATATCCTGCCGTGTAGAACGGCGTCTTTGATTTTCGATAGTTGACGTAGGTCGGAACTTGGATCCTTTCTCTCATTTGCGAAATACGGGATACTCCTAGCATCGACCTTTCGACTGCGCGTTTGATAACGGCAAGTGATCTTTCATCCTGCTTACGTAGCGACCAGGTTTCTGCTGCATACGTTAGGGCAGGGATAATTGTCGAGTCGAAAAGGTGGGCACGGTGTCGGATGTTCTTTGTCCTCTTCACTAAATATTCGATGCTCTTAAGCGTTCCCCAAGCCGCTCGTTTCCTTCTGCTCAACTCTGGAGCTAGGTCGTTCGTCATGTTGATTTCACGACCTAGATAGACGTAACTGGAGCATTCGGAGATTGTCGTTCCGTTGAGCGTGAATGGGGCATTAGAAACCCATTCGTTCCTCATGAACATTGTTTTCGTTGGATTTAGTTGAAGACCAATCTTTCCACAGGCGTTATCGAAATCGGTCAACATTCGTTCCGCTTGGCTGATGTTTGGTGTTATGAGAACGATATCGTCAGCAAAGCGAAGATGGTTCAATTGTCGACCGTCAATTTCACTCCCATTTCTTCCCATTCTAATGTTCGCATGACGTTTTGTAGGGTGGCAGTGAATAGTTTTGGCGAAATTGTGTCGCCTTGTCGACTCCCTCGTCTTACGTCAATAGTGATATTGTAGTAGAATGAAGATATTTTGGTCGTAAAATCTTTATAAAGCTCACGAAGGATCATTATGCACCGAGTAGGGACGCCCTGGTTATCCAGAGCCTCTATAACCGCTTCTGTTTCCACTGAATCAAAGGCTTTTTTCAGATCGATAAAAGTGAGACAGAGTGGCTGTTTGCACTCTCGCGAAACTTCAATGAGTCTTGTAATCGTGTGGACGTGGTCCATGGTACTAAATCCTTTTCGGAACCCTGCTTGTTCGCATGGCTGTCCTTCGTCCAGTGTTCTGTCAATCCTATTTAGGATGACTCGAGTAAAGAGTTATAGATAACGGACAGCAAGCAGATCGGGCGATAATTGCCTATGTCGTGAAGGTCTTCCTTTTTGAATAACAATACGGTCTTGCTGGTTTTCCACTGAATAGGGACCTTGCATTCTGACAGGTAGCGAGTGAAAAGCCGAGCCAGGTGTTGATGAGAAATGGCGGCAGGTTCTTCAGGTGTTCTGGTCTAATCCTGTCTGGACCGGGTGTTGTTCTGTTTTTCACCGACGATATAGCATATCGGATTTCGGAAGGGAGGACCGGTGGAACGACATATTCGTTCCCTTTTAATTTATATGACGGTAAGAGGACATGGCTAGCGAAGAGATCCGAGTAGTATTGATGGATGATCTTCTCCATGGCCCTTCTCGAAGCTGTAAGTGTCCCGTCAGGGTATCGGAGTGCAATCATCTTGGTCTTGTAGTTGGCGAAGCCTCGCTGGGCTTTGCGAATGCTCTTCCCAGCTTCCGCAGCTTCTGTCATAATTGCTGCTCTTCTCTCTTTGAGGTCTTCTTGTATCGCTTCTCTGCAGCGTTTCGCAAGTTCGGACGTAAGGTTTCGGTTGCCTGCAGCTCGTGCGATTCCACGTTGACGTATCAGCTCGAGTGTCTGCGGAGACAAGCGTCTCTTCGTGACCTTAGGACTCTCGGCTTTTATAGCGCTAACGTGAAGATATTGAACAAGTCGATCGTATTCTTCGTCGATGTTGTCGGCAACGGTATCTTCCCAAGAACCGACTAATGATTTGAATACATCCCAGTTTATGGTAGTTCTGGGACTTCGTTGTTTGAATTTAGCGGCTTTTCTCCTCTCCTCGAAAATCAGAACGTTGCGCAAAGGAGGCGATGGTCTGATCCCGTGTAGAACTTAGGAACAATAGCGACGTCGGTCAGGCAAAACCTTCGATTTACTATGATGTGATCTATTTCGTTATGGTACTCTCCACTGGGAGACTCCCACGTCCATCGCTGAGAAAGAGGTTTTTGGAATTGCGAGTTACCATGGATGGTTTGGGTCGTCATGATAAACTCAGATAGCCTCTCACCCTGTTCATTCCGTTCTAGTCCGTGGGTCCCTAAGTGACGTTCTTCAGACGTTCTTCTAGGTCCAATTTTTGCGTTAAAATTTCCGACAATGACCTTTAAGAATGTATGATCTTCTCTGAAGAACTTTTCAAGGTCCATATAGAACGCTTCGACTTCGTCTTCGTCATAGCTTGATGTTTGTGCGTAAGCAACGAAGATGGTCAAAGCCGGCATAGAACCACATCGTTTCAACCGTAATCGTCCGATGCGGGTTGTTAGTTGTTCGAACGAATCAATGTTCACGGTCAAATTCGATTTGACGAGACGCCAACGCCACCGACACCTCTGGGTCCCTTTCGTCCCTTTCGATCCCTTTCCCTTTCGACCTTGGCAGCCTAGTTCGGCCCTGAGATTTTAGCAGCCTCTCCGTACTCGTCCTACCTGGCGCTGCCGTACCAGGGGCTCTTTCGGGGTCAGGGGAATGAGGCCCATATTTGTTACTGTTTTTGGCATTTTGATACCCAACGTATAGCTTGCCAGGCTCTAAACGTGGGGGCTGGGTACTCACGAGTAGCTTGCCTGTCTCTCTCGGAGGAGCGGGGGAGCTTATTTGTTGGAGGCGATTCCTAACCGTCTCCCATGTACTGCCCAGCCGCTTGATTGCAGGCTTTTGGCCGACCTGACTCGTAGAAATAGAGTTTTTGTCAAGTCGGCGCTGCAGAAGCAGGGACCTCGTCCCCTGAATCCACCTGCGTCTCTGGGAAGCACACGGTCGCTTTTGGTTCGCGCTTTATTCCCTTATCCACCACCTGGGGACGCGCCACGTGCCCTCGCGACTAACCGGGCGGGATCCCTCAAAGAGGGAGGTCCGTGGATATATATATATATATATATATATAAGAGCACATGTGGCGCAGTGGTTAGAGGTGCCCTGCGTCGCACACGAGGTCACTGGTTCGATCTCGCGCTCATGGCTCACCATGCCATCCATCCCTCCAGGGTAGGTAAATTGGTACCAGACAGGTCTCAGACTTGACTGGGAGGATAAGCAGCACTGACTCGGTTCAGCGGGAGGCCACCGCGAGTCATTGTAAAGGCCAGATGTGCATTCAATCACCTCAAACGAAGTTAAAAATTGAAGTCGAATGCATGGCGCATCCCTGAGAGATAGATTAACGCTGAGAGCTTTATCCTTTATCCTTTTATATATATATCACCTGTATCACCTGTCGTCCCGTTGATCATCGAGTGACTCGAGCGGGTACCAGCAACTCTTCCATTTTTCCCTATCGCGTGCAAGAGTAGCCCAGTGGGTCCTCCTTGCTCTAGGAATTCGCTGAGCATCATATCTTTCTTCCATCGCTTTCGTGAAGAAATCGGACCAACGGGTCAGTGGTCTTCCTTTAGAGCGCTTGACGTCCCGAGGAATCCAGTCGGTAACGGCTCTCGTCCATCGGTTGTCGTTGAAGCGCATCACGTGTCCGGCCCACCTTATTTTCGATATCCTGCCGTGTAGAACGGCGTCTTTGATTTTCGATAGTTGACGTAGGTCGGAACTTTGGATCCTTTCTCTCATTTGCGAAATACGGGATACTCCTAGCATCGACCTTTCGACTGCGCGTTTGATAACGGCAAGTGATCTTTCATCCTGCTTACGTAGCGACCAGGTTTCTGCTGCATACGTTAGGGCAGGGATAATTGTCGAGTCGAAAAGGTGGGCACGGAGTCGGATGTTCTTTGTCCTCTTCACTACATCTTCGATGCTCTTAACGTTCCCCAAGCCGCTCGTTTCCTCCTGCTCAACTCTGGAGCTAGGTCGTTCATCATGTTGATTTCACGACCTAGATAGACGTAACTGGAGCATTCGGAGATTGTCGTTCCGTTGAGCGTGAATGGGGCATTAGAAACCCATTCGTTCCTCATGAACATTGTTTTCGTTAGATTTAGTTGAAGACCAATCTTTCCACAGGCGTTATCGAAATCAGTCAACATTCGTTCCGCTTGGCTGATGTTTGGTGTTATGAGAACGATATCGTCAGCAAAGCGAAGATGGTTTAATTGTCGACCGTCAATTTCACTCCCATTTCTTCCCATTCTAATGTTCGCATGACGTTTTGTAGGGTGGCAGTGAATAGTTTTGGCGAAATTGTGTCGCCTTGTCGACTCCCTCGTCTTACGTCAATGGTGATATTGTTGTAGAATGAAGATATTTTGGTCGTAAAATCTTTATAAAGCTCACGAAGGATCATTATGTACCGAGTAGGGACGCCCTGGTTATCCAGAGCCTCTATAACCGCTTCTGTTTCCACTGAATCAAAGGCTTTTTTCAGATCGATAAAAGTGAGACAGAGTGGTTGTTTGTACTCTCGCGAAACTTCAATGAGTCTTGTAATCGTGTGGATGTGGTCCATGGTACTAAATCCTTTTCGGAACCCTGCTTGTTCGCATGGCTGTCCTTCGTCCAGTGTTCTGTCAATCCTATTTAGGATGACTCGAGTAAAGAGTTTATAGATAACGGAAAGCAAGCAGATCGGGCGATAATTGCCTATGTCGTGAAGGTCTTCCTTTTTGAATAACAATACGGTCTTGCTGGTTTTCCACTGAATAGGGACCTTGCATTCTGACAGGTAGCGAGTGAAAAGCCGAGCCAGGTGTTGATGAGAACTGGCGGCAGGTTCTTCAGGTGTTCTGGTCTAATCCTGTCCGGACCGGGTGTTGTTCTGTTTTTCACCGACGATATAGCATATCGGATTTCGGAAGGGAGGACCGGTGGAACGACATATTCGTTCCCTTTTAATTTATATGACGGTAAGAGGACATGGCTAGCGAAGAGATCCGAGTAGTATTGGTGGATGATCTTCTCCATAGCCCTTCTCGAAGCTGTAAGTGTCCCGTCAGGGTATCGGAGTGCAATCATCTTGGTCTTGTAGTTGGCGAAGCCTCGCTGGGCTTTGCGAATGCTCTTCCCAGCTTCTGCAGCTTCTGCCATAACTGCTGCTCTTCTCTCTTTAAGGTCTTCTTTTATCGCTTCTCTGCATCGTTTCGCAAGTTCGGACGTAAGGTTTCGGTTGCCTGCAGCTCGTGCGATTCCACGTTGACGTATCAGCTCGAGTGTCTGCGGAGACAAGCGTCTCTTCGTGACCTTAGGACTCTCGGCTTTTATAGCGCTAACGTGAAGATATTGAACAAGTCGATCGTATTCTTCGTCGATGTTGTCGACAACGGTATCTTCCCAAGAGCCGACTAATGATTTGAATACATCCCAGTTTATGGTAGTTCTGGGACTTCGTTGTTTGAATTTAGCGGCTTTTTCTCCTCTCCTCGAAAATCGGAACGTTGCGCGAAGGAGGCGATGGTCTGATCCCGTGTAGAACTTGGGAACAACAGCGACGTCGGTCAGGCAAAACCTTCGATTTACTATGATGTGATCTATTTCGTTATGGTACTCTCCATTGGGAGACTCCCACGTCCATCGCTGAGAGAGAGGCTTTTGGAATTGCGAGTTACCATGGATGGTTTGGGTCGTCATGATAAACTCGGATAGCCTCTCACCCTGTTCATTCCATTCTAGTCCGTGGGTCCCTATGTGACGTTCTTCAGACGTTCTTCTAGGTCCAATTTTTGCGTTAAAATCTCCGACAATGACCTTGAAGAATGTATGATCTTCTCTGAAGAATTTTTCGAGGTCCATATAGAACGCTTCGACTTCGTCTTCGTCATAGCTTGATGTTTGTGCGTAAGCAACGAAGATGGTCAAAGCCGGCATAGAACCACATCGTTTCAACCGTAATCGTCCGATGCGGGTTGTTAGTTGTTCAAACGAATCAATGTTCACGGTCAAATTCGATTTGACGAGCACGCCAACGCCACCGACACCTCTGCGATCGCATGTTCCAAGGAACAGTTCTTCTCCGGTGTCATAGACAGCGTGAAAAGGATGGCGCCTTCTCGTCTCAGCCAGGCCAATGACGTCGTACCTATTCTTCTTGCTTGAATCAATAGATCTTCTACAGCGGATTTGTGAGCAAGGGTTCTTGCGTTGTAGGTGCAGATCGTCATTTTAGTCCGTTTCGACCTTGGCAGCCTAGTTCGGCCCTGAGATTTTAGCAGCCTCTCCGTACTCGTCCTACCTGGCGCTGCCGTACCAGGGGCTCTTTCGGAGTCAGGGGAATGAGGCCCATATTTGTTGCTGTTTTTGGCATTTTGATACCCAACGTATAGCTTGCCAGGCTCTAAACGTGGGGGCTGGGTACTCACGAGTAGCTTGCCTGTCTCTCTCGGAGGAGCGGGGGAGCTTATTTGTTGGAGGCGACTCCTAACCGCCTCCCATGTACTTCCCAGCCGCTTGATTGCAGGCTTTTGGCCGACCTGACTCGTAGAAATAGAGTTTTTGTCAAGTCGGCGCTGCAGAAGCAGGGAGCTCGTCCCCTGAATCCACCTGCGTCTCTGGGAAGCACACGGTCGCTTTTGGTTCGCGTTTTATTCCCCTATCCACCACCTGGGGACGCGCCACGTGCCCTCGCGACTAACCGGGCGGGATCCCTCAAAGAGGGAGGTCCGTGGATATATATATATATATAAGAGCGCATGTGGCGCAGTGGTTAGAGGTGCCCTGCGTCGCACACGAGGTCACTGGTTCGATCTCGCGCTCATGGCTCACCAAGCCATCCATCCTTCCAGGGTAGGTAAATTGGTACCAGACAGGTCTCAGACTTGACTGGGAGGATAAGCAGCACTGACTCGGTTCAGCGGGAGGCCACCGCGAGTCATTGTAAAGGCCAGATGTGCATTCAATCACCTCAAACGAAGTTAAAAATTGAGGTCGAATGCATGGCGCATCCCTGAGAGATAGATTAACGCTGAGAGCTTTATCCTTTATCCTTTTATATATACATATATATATATATATATATATATATATATATATATTTGCGACTCTCAGCAAGGCGCGCCGTTTGGACTGTTACGAAGACTGGTCCGTGCTTCAATAGAAATTTGTCTCAATTAGGTTGTCAAGGGAGCATTATCATAGACAAGCAATAAAATATTACTCAAGAGTCTACTGTGTGAATAATATTAGCAAGATTAAAGCTGTTACGTTCTAAAGTCTTTCCTCTTTAGAAGGAAAACTATTGCCAAAAGTAATGTATTTTCGTCCCTTAAAGAACTTTTCCACTTATTTTCCCGACGTTTTTCTAGCCAAGTGATAGCTTGAAGAATCTTGATTTGATAATAATCTTGCTGTGTGAAAAGATTTCAATAATGCGTTTTACTAATAAATAAAAGATAACGTTTGCAATCACATTACATTTTTTCATGACTCATAGCGGATTTCTCTCGCATTTTACTGGTTGGAAAGAAAGTTTTCACCGTTTGGTGAAACAATGAAAACTTTATGCATGTATCCACACAACGAACAACAACAACTATTCTTCGAAATACAGGCCAAGATTTTTCACCACTTTTTGCCTTCCGTCCGCGAGGTTTCGGGTTTGATCGAAGTACTACTCCTTTGGCCTTGTTTCAAAAAACTCTTGACATTTTCTCCAACTTTATCGAAAGATTGAAATCGGCAGCCTTTCAAAAAGTGCTGCATTGATCGGATAAGGCCGTAATCAGATGGAGCGACGTTCGGACTATAGGGTGGATGCGGTAGAATCTCAACTCCGTCCAATTCCTCAAACTTTGCCTCGGTCTTTTTGGCTGTTTGGTTTGCGTTGTCTTGCTGAAACAAAGCGCGCTTTCGACGAACAAAGCATCAACAAACGTTTTTGTTCCCTGAACAACTCTATTCTGCAGCATATATAGACAAATTAAATATCAATAGATGCGCAAGAAGTAGACCTTTCAAATGGTATGTAAAATCACACACGATTCATGCGATAAAAATGGCCGTCTCATCCAAACAATGAAAATTTTCTTTCAGCCTAATATTGTTGAAATTTCATTCTCATGAACTTTTTTCCAGAAAAAAGTGAACAATCGCTCGAAAACCCTTTTTGAACGTATTTCTAGGAAAAATAACGCCCAACTGTCCTAAAAATTTTTTGAAAATAATTTTTGTTGCATGCAATCGCATTTCAAGAATCGCGCTACTAAGCCTTCAATTTTATTTATAAAAGACTTATTTCGCTAGATTATTAGTATTCATTCGATAGTTTATCAACTGGAAATTCCAGAAACAAGGCTGGCTTCTAGAGAGAACATCTTTTTGTACTCTTCTTTTTTGCACAAATTCTCAGCATTACATAAGTAGCCCTCGGTATTTCCCGTTATCTCCACCTTGACTGAGCCCTTTAATAAAAACGCATTTCTTGCTTTCATTTGAAATGTAAATAATCTCACATTAGCTGAAGTCAAGTGAATTCGAACGATTCATTTTACATCGCAAATGGATTGTTTTTCAAGTAGAAGTGGAAATGAAATTCTAACTCGCATTTGAAGATCTCACGCCGTATAAAGCTTTTTAAGTAAACAATCAATAAGCAGTAGATAGCATAAATCTCAGCAATTTCGTTGACGAGGTTGATTTCGGAGAGAATTCCTTGGAGTGTTGCAAAAGTCAAAAGAAGACTGTGTGTCGCAAACCAAAGGGTGTGATTTGCCACTCTGGCTCCACATTACCGCGCTATTTGCGAAATATCGATTGATTGGGAAACGTAATCTTCTGACTGCTACAGTACATAAGGAGTTCTTTCTAGAAACAAAATTGCTATGAGAATCGGCAAGATTTTAGCCATCGAATAATTATTAAAAGTTCAGAAGAAAATCTTTGTTTACAGATAGATGCTTGGGTGTAAAACATATTATCATTTTACTTCTAATGCGCATTAGCGGAAACATTCTTAAGACAAAACATGTCCCAAAATTTTCGAGATTTCAGCTATGAAATGGTCATTAGAACTATCAAAGAAGCGGGAAACGCTTTTTCTAGGAGATCAAGACTGGATGCAGATATCAAAAAATATCCAACTTTGCGAAATCCAATCTTCGTTTTTTGACTGCTATATTGCTTTAGAGAGTCCTTTCTGAAAATCAAGTGCATCATTAAAATTGCAAAGAATTGCGCTATCTAACTGTTAGTAATTGGTCATAAAAGAAATCATTTCTGGCGAGATGTGCTTGAATGTGAAATAAAATCTTACGTCCACTGTAACAGTTCAAAAACACGCCATTGAAGAGATGGGATACGTCCTTCAAATTCACTTGATTTCAGCTGTCTAATGATTGCCAAAAAGTTACGAAAGTGAAAATTACGTTTTGCGTAGAAAAAGAGAAACAGGGTGGAGACTACGGAAAGGAACTGTATCCATCCATCTCTTCTTTGCATACAACAGTCATGAATGAAGAGTTCGAAATATTTACGAAGTGATCTGAGAAAAAATAGAAAAAGCATAAAGTGTTCTGAGAAATGGGAATCTGAAGTCATCAATAATTAGGAGGAAAAAATTACCGATGAAGTGGGATCGCATGCGATAAGCAACACTGTTTTTGACGAACTCATTGTTTTCCACTTTTCAGCCGGTGTGATCAATTTATGTACTTTAGGCAGTGAAATGTATGAAAACAGAAATAAATAAAAGACTAATCTGATTCACTTGTGGGTAAGTATAAATGAAATGTTATAAAAATATTCGACAAAGGTTCTAGATTACCTTCACCATATATATTCGGTTTTTCCTTTCGAAAGTGTGGGTTATAAATGGAGCAACTACGTCTTCACTAATAAAAATAATCTTAATGAACCCCGTTCTAGCATATTTGACCATTTGTTAACATACAAATCGCATAAGCTGACGAAGAAAAGTTTTAAATTTCATTAGAAAACTACTACACTAGCATTAGAGCATGGGCCGGCAGCCTTTATTGGTAGCCGATCGAAGCGCCCACCAGCCGAGAATGGCGCCATCCGCAAGGATTTATATATATATATCCAAGAGCGCATGTGGCGCAGTGGTCGGAAGTGCTCAGCGTCGCACACGAAGTCAGTGGTTCGATCCCGCGCTCATGGCTCACCATGCTATCCATCCGTCTGGGGTTCCTAAATTGGTACGAGACCGGTCCCAGGTTTTTCCGCAAGGATAAGTAGCACTGACTCGGTCCAGCGGGAGGCCAGCGTGAGTCATTATAAAGGCGAGATATGCATTCAATCACCTCAAACGAAGTTAAAAGCTGAAGACGAATGCATGACGCATCCCTCAGGGATTGATCAACGGCGAGAGCTTTATCGTTTGTATATATATGTGTATATATATATATATATGCGCTTAATGCACGTAGTTACAGAGATATCTATCTACTCCTTACAGATAGTTGACATTTGGTGGAACACATTAACACAATACAGCTCTTTGGACGACCTCTAGCTGGCAGAAAAAGATAGGTTGAAGTTCCCATTATTTCCTGTTGGTGTAAAGCCGCCTTATTGGGATTCGCGAAATGATTGAAAGCGTGTTTCTGAAGTACAGGCAATTCTTTTTGTAACAGGTTAAAAATATGCTTTTTCAAGATTGTCCATGTAGGGCAGTGGCCCGAGAAGGATATCAAGCGCTCTACAAGCAGACCACCAACCCGATTGTCGGAATTCTCACAAACAGATTAGAAAAAAGGCATGATGCTCAGCGAATCCTTGAAGCGAGGAAGACCCACTAGGTTACTCTTGCACGCTAAAGGGAAAAATGGAAGTGCTGTTGGTGCCCGCTCGAGCCACTCGACGATCAACGGGACGACAGGTGATACAGACGATATATACATACATATATATGTATACATATACATATACACGTACACATATGCAAGTACATATATATATATATATATATAATATATATATATATATATATATATATGTATACATATGGGGCACCGTGGCCGAGTGGATGTGGGGCTCGCCACGGTTCGCGTGGAGCCGGGCTCAACATTCCAGCACCCTTGCGCAGTCAACAAGAGCCTTTATGGAGCGCCTTAGCCAGGCTATCCTCGAGATTGCAAGGAGAAATGCTCGATCAATGTTCTACATCAGTCAAGAAGACGAAAGGTTAATAGAATGATAGAGGTAGTAGGATTCGCATGATGGAAATTGTGATGACGGGTCTCATAAAAAAAAAGATGTAAACATATACATATATATATATATATATAGTGTATCAATTAGTGAACAATTGAGCATTGCTGGTGATACTACACTTTTGGTATGGTAGGATTTTCAATAGTAACCTCTAGCCATTATTTCTAGATCACAGTGAACAAAACAAGGCTATACTAAAAGCTGTTTGAACAGATGTCTTTTCAAGAGCCGACTGACGATTTGACTATACTCTAGTATCATGTAGTCCTAAGATTTTACTGTTGCACTTGAGGGATTGTACCCTTCTCCTGGAAAAAAATAAAAGGATGCACGAAGGAGGTGATGGCTTGACTCCATTCAGAATTTCGAAACATGTGTAACCTCGGTTAGGCAGAACGCTTGACTTTCTAAGATGTCTTCTATTTCTTTGTGACACCCTACAATGGAAGATTCACATGTCTACCGCTGAGAATGGAGCATTTGAATTTGTGAGTTACCAATAATAGTTTTGGTCGTACCACAATGTTAGAAAGTCTTTTAGTCTGTTTATTTCGTCCATGGGACTCAAGTCGGCGCTTTTCAGTGTTTTTCTATTTCCAATTTTTGTTAAGATCTCACCGAAAAACTCGAAAATGGGTGGTACTCTCTGAAGAACTTTTCGCAGTTCATATAAAATGCATCAAATTCGCTTTGCAATGGCTGATGTTAGAGCGTAAGCAACGATTATAGCCAAAGCTGGCATTGCTCTCCATATTGTTCAAATCACATTCGTCCGATCCTGGTTGTTATACTTGTTCAAATGAATTTATGTCCATGGTCAGACTCGTTTTGAGAAGAACGCCCGACACCTGTATCATCGCATGTCACAATAGACAGTTCGTCTTCGGTGTCATAGGCAACGAAATTGGTGGCATCATCGCGTCTCAGCGAGACCGATGACGTCGTTCCTTATCTTTCTTGGTTTCATTGATATATCTTCTACAGAGGACTCGCCTGCAAGTGTAGGAGCATTATAGATGCACAAAGTCAATTTAGTCCGCTGCAATTTTGGTAGCCAAATTTGGCTTTGAGATCTTAAGGATTCCTTAGTACGCGTTTTTTTCTAAGCTGCCATGTCTCGGGCTCTTTCTGTGTCAGGGGAATCATGAGCACTCTCTCTGCTTTGCTTAGCTTTTCGTGCCCGACATAGCTTGCTTTTGGCCAGTATCACTCGCTGAAGTAAAGCTCCGTCTAGATGGCGTTTCAGAGACAATCAGCCCATCTCTGAATCCACCTGCGTCTTTGAGAGGCACATAATCGCTTTTGGTTGGCGACTAATCCACCTGCCCACCACCTTAGGACATATCAAGTGCGCGATATGATCCTTCAACAAAGGATATTCCTCGATGAATGAAATGAGATCCGTACTACCTTTACAGGATATTGTCTCCGCAAACACTATTGTTTCGGAATCGTTATCCATCCGCTTTCTAGAAAATCTAGAAGGCTTGTCCAATCCACTCACCACTCTTCGTACTTTTTCAATAAGTGCAAAGTCTATTCAAGATCTAATTATGGGACAGTCTAAAGAAAACATAAATATGAATAAGGATAAACTTATTCGCCGATATCAGCGAGAGGGATGTGTTCTTTATTTAATCGATTTTTTACCTCTATGAAAGCTTTTAGATACCTGATAATGGTACAACGTGCTTTGAGCCGTTTCTCAGGTCTAAGTGGTATATGGCGCCTATTTCGTCCTCAAAGACTCTTCAGTAGTGCAGTATAGAGAAGTGGTCGAGTGGAGAGTCATGATTTATTTTAACACAGCCACAAGCACGTCTGCTAGTCTTCGCAATGTCAGGGGATTTTACTATTTGACATACGATGATTTATTACTAGGCGTTGATTCCTTCATAGAGGAGTATGTCCTCAGAGGATCAACTGAACCGATTGACTGTGGCTACTGAAAAATCCTTAAGGGCGAAACAGGCTCCTAACTAGCATCTAGACCTGATCGACTAATCAAAGGGCGTTATATCATTGTCAGAGTTTATTTGAAGAGGGATCCACATAAGACGGTTGAATGAAGAGGTATGATTTATTTCAACTTTTCGGTGCCACAGCAAGCTTAGAGCGAGCCTCAACTGCTTAATAATCAAGAATTTCCTTGAAACATCATGTCGCGCCACATGCTTTTTGATTTATACTCTTACGGCCCATTTTAAAAGGATTTGGACAGATGTCAACAAATTCATTAGTCGATTGGTAGTCTGTCGGTACGGTTCTCCCTCTCCTTTGCTTCAACATTTTCGCATATAAAGCTCAGATAGTTTAGGCAAACCTGCTTCGTACAGACTTCCTCCATACAATCATGTCTATGTGCGGAAGCACTTTTTCAGCCATGAAGATTCTTCACTCAAGCAACTGTATTGGGTCTTCTTTCTCACGATCTTCTATAGGAGAACCAGTTAAAAGCCGATCATAAGCATTGATTGGATTCACATTTCATTATATATATTTTTTAGCTAGAAGATTTTGTTCTCAAATATTACCCGGAAACACCTCTCTGACTTCTTTTGCAACAGCGTGTCGTAGCAACTGAGTCTATGTAAAAGGCAAACAATAAACTTGCATCTAATTGCAGATTTTCTATTTTGCAATTGATTTTCACATCAGGCGATAACAAAAACGCATCGGTGGAAAATGCATATTAGCACACATTGTTGTTTTGCAAAATGGAAAGGCTTCAATTGTATTCTTTTGAGATGTTTTTTTCTTGACGAATTGTGGAGCACTGAAAATTTGAGCTACCTCTACAGTGATTTGAAAATTCAGTAGTTGCTCTTTATTTTCCCCTGAAGCCGAGAATGAACTATCACAAGACAATCTCCAGTCAGTAATTCAAGATCTCCCCATTTCTCTAGGACATTGTGCGATTTTAGTACATTTTCCCCATAGATGGCCGACGCTGTTGCAGCTCGGCTTCCACTGATCTCAGATGCACTATGCCATATCACAACTGTTGATCTTTTGAAAACTCTATATCTGAAGTGTTTAAGAAATCTATTTAAGAGAAAGGTCATCGATGAGTTATCACATGCAAACCATTCTAAGACAAGTTAGCGCATTAGTGATGATGATCGGACGCTCTCCGCTTCTTTGATTACCGGACTTCTATAATTTATCACAAAAACTCTTAAAGACGTTGACGCTTTTGAATTGTTCGCCAGATTTTCACCTCCTCAACGATGTCACCGTCATACCTTTCCGTCATCCCAACTATTGATTATGCGTTCCGCCAAACTAGTTCACATGCGGAAAGTTTTAGTTATTCGTAGATGAAGGATAAAAAGGAATAAATGGTTGAGAAGAAGTGTTGGATATACCAGTACATGTGTGACCACGCAGAGTTTCATGTGGGAGTAGACCTACTATATCGCCGTGGGTGATCTTCACTGAGTACCGCATTCATGAACCATATTGCAAAGGGTGCTTGGAGTAGTTATACAGTGATAAGAGAATGTATGTAGAGTACACGCCAAGCTATGCACAGCGTTTAGGTTAAAGTCGATACATGTAGTCTGCTCCGCTTACACATATATGCCTTTATATTATCCCATACAATCACAAATAAAATGATGAGGTGGAAGAGGGTCTTTCCACTTGTTGAACCAAACTGATCAACATTGTTCTTCTTCAACAATCTCAGCTGAAGATCTTGTGCTGGTTAACGTTCTGTTACATAGAGCGTTGGCAACACAGTTATCAGTACTGCATGCGCTGCAATTTAGTCCAGCCGTATAGATTGGGGTGTTGATACGAACGTGCCTGAAAAGTGCAAAAATAAAACTATGTCAAATGAGTCTGGATAAGTAAATAACTTACGGCTCTCCATATTGACACACAAATGATACGAAAGGAACATCCGATTCTTGTTGTATTAGCTATCGCCATCTAGAAAGCACTACAAGGGTATGCATGTCAATGCATTCACCATGTCAATGAAAGTTGAAATGGATAATTACGTTACCATTTTCCGACAGTTTACCCCCTCTTGTGACTGACGAGTGCTTCTGGATGACTAATTGTGCTATACACCAGAGATTTTTCCCCATTAAAGTCTTCCAGGCTAAGAAAGAGTTCGACGTTTCCTTCCGAAATACATCTAGAAGTGATCCAATGCCAAAATTCAAGCACCTAGGTGCCAAATAGTTGTGAGGTGGCAAAAATCGTTCTGGTGCATAGCAGCTGGAAATGCTTGCGGTGGTGGCGACCAAAGGAAACTAGATCGACCGCAGGACTCCAGAAAATAACAAAATTCTCATGATGGAATTCAGCCTCGCACGGAGTGCCATCACGCTTGTATGGAGGTGATTACGAGTGACATCGAGACATCTGACGAGAGGGATTGAAGTTGTATTGTACGATTGTTATAAGAACTTGACGAAACGGACACGCCCACGAAACACCCTAGAAACTATTTCTTCATTTCTAGTAGTACTAGATAGTATGCCAGGGAAAAAGTCTGCAATTAAATTTCAATGAAAATGGGCTGGGATGGCAATTGAGAGACGTCTATTGTAGAGAACTTTACATAGAAGCGTACACTGTAATGAGTAGAGTGGTTTGTAAGGCGAAGTGGTTGAAGGTCTCCTACAAGGCAAACATGTATAGTTGGTATAATTTCTCTCTCAGGCTCATCAAGCCTCCCATACCTCCGAAGTCAGTGTAACGTTGGCATATATGTGATACTGATACAGCGGTAAGCCATCGCGGAATGATGGTCAGATATGAATTCAGACACACCTATCTATGCTTAGTGAAGTCGAAGGTGTGTCTCTCTTTTCAGACATTGCTTAATACCAAAGACCTTATCCTTTTCTAATTGTACAAAAAAGTTACACCTTTCATTTCGAGTGCTTTCTTAAGACCGCGACCAAATTTCAACACATCTCTTAATTATTATTTGAGCAATTATGTCATGTAGCATGTTATAGGGCTGACTTATGTAGCCCGATACACATGTAAAATGTTCGTCGTGGCCTACTCTTAGTGCAGAGGACTGAGCGCCCCGAGAGGAATGGCAAAAGGCGAAGGGTACCGCCCGTCTGATGAGACCGTCAAGGTCGAAACCCGTGTATCGGGCTCTATAAGTCAACCCTATACCAGACCAAAAAAGTTATTCATAAAAGGCTTTGCTCATAGCTCTAATAGAGGTAGATAGGATTACCACAACATTCCGCTACGACGCGGAAATGAGCAGTGAAGAATCTGTAACATTTTCCGCTTCAGACTTCGAATCATGATCGAGGAAATCGACGAGTAATTTATTTTGTTGAAGTCCTAGTCGCTGTAGAAAAAGTTAGAAGAAAATATGAATGCCTTTTTCTCTGAGACAGTCAGTTACATTGATGGAGACGTGTTCGTCACTAAAATCGTCCAGCGACACTCGCAGATCTCTTAGTTACAAATCACAGTACAGGACATGCCCGCCACCACGTTCCAACGATTTACCACTGAGGGCGGCACATGCGTTATAGAAAAGCGGCTAGAAGTTACGCTGAATGTCCACTACTTCCGAACATTGGTCAGCCAGTTGCCCAAACGAAATATAAGAAATGCCAGCCCATGAACAGATAAGGATGGGAATAAAAGGTTGATTGTGGTCTCTTGGTGTTTGGCCATATTATCAGTAAATAACCGTAGCTGTCATCCATTCACAGATCTGATAAAGCACCATAACAACCAACTTGAAGGAATGGGATCATTGGCGTATCGTTTTCCGTCGGTGTAAGATTGATTAATGGTCTGGACTGAGTTGATGTCTTCCACCAAGTGTCAATTATGTGAAAAGGGTAAAAATTATATCTGTATGATTACGTGCAATGAGTGAGAATATTGATTTAATATTTAGTTGCTTCACCAGATGATCCTGAATACTAGTCCGGTTCCTAACGCATTAAGATTGGCTTAGCGAAGCAAATTTGGAGTTTTCCATGACGCCAATTTTTTATTATATCCCTATCACGCTTTAAAACTTATGATCAGAACAGAACCTTGACTCCCACTCACTGTGATAATATCCGATTCGTTGATAGTGCTCCGCAAATGATAGATGGCACTGTTGCTGCCAACGTTTCTGAAGTCGAGGTTGCTTTCACTGTGACACATCTTAGAAATGTTATGAGCAGCTTCTTCTAATTCGCAGTCGTACACCTTAAAACAAAGATAAACTTGATCGTGCTCTATTGAGGAAGATAGAAAAGCTTAGTAGCAACAAATTTCGTCACCAAAAGGCTCATGTCACTGGCATTGGGGAAATTCATGGCGTTGGTGGCGTTGCCATTCTTTTGCCTTCCTTGTGCGAGAACAGTCCTTGAAAGTTCACTTGCATGACAGCTTAGAAGCTATTGATTAACGAGATTGCTTTACAATATACAGATGACTGCATTATAACAGGCCTGTAATAGTTGTGCCAAGCTACACACCATAGTCTAAGGCTCATGTTCATGTCTCTGACCTCACCGCAGTCTTCTTTTAAACCTCCTGCAAACGACAGTAGAATGCATAGGTGCGCATCATGAATGTTGGCTGAAGATTTGAATAATGAGAAGAAAAGCAACCTGGTTGAGCCCAATAATATTCTTCATCTGTAGGTTCGTATTCGGTGTCTTCCATTTCAATATCCTCCTCCGAGTGGAGACTGACTCCCTCCTCCGAGAGGCTAGACGTGCATCCCTAAAGCCATTAAAGGAAATTTCTTTAATTAACAACGAGATGCCACTGTTTCATTGAAGCATTGTCAAACGTACCGTAGCAAGAATGAGAACAGCCACAAAAGCTTTCATCGTTGTGGAACGATTTTTCACGGTGATGTTCCGCTTTAATATGAGCGTTACTGGCACTTTTTCGGTGTTTTGAGCCCACTAGCATTGGTTGTGTGCCGTGACATTACCCACAGGATCGGTGGGAATGTCGATACGGTGCCACTAGCAAATCGGGCTGCAATCCAATCAGACATTTTTATTTCGGAAAATTGGACGATGACACCGAAGAATAGTTGAGCTCGTGACGTTCAAGAAACAACTGATTATTCATAGTGACAGAGATTCTATGATCAGGTAAAATTATTGCGACCATGCAGAAAGATTGTATGACATTTTGAAGCGTTAAAGAACATGACTGTAGTGGTTTCGCCAACGAAAACATGTAATAATAGCATTTCCATGTTGTGGCAAACAGCCTAATAACATTTCGATACATTGGTCCATTAAGTTCTAAGCACAAAACGCATAACTCATTCCAGTACTTGAGTAAGTAATACCATAAAAAGCTTACACGTTTTGAATTTCTTGTTGGTTTTCCTGTTGAGTAGTGACTGTACTCTTCATTTCTGTATGCCCGTTCAGGATACTGTTGGATCTCTTCAAAAACCGACATTAGTGAAACTTGTAAAGTGGGAAAGGCTCGCTTCTTTTGGCCTTCATTTCTTCTCGAAAGCAATGATTCTTGACCTTAGAAGCGCTGTTCTGTGAAGATAATAAGGTGTACTCTCTGCTTGATGTTTTCACTTGACAATGAACTCATGATTGGACGTTGTTTGCTATCGAAGACTTCTTCTAGCCATATAAAATTCTGCTATTCTATCGATTTAGTGATTTCAGTACGAGAACAAAATTGAAAACTGACATTCGCATTGTAAAGCATTACAGTTATGTTTCATAAAAAACAGCACACGTAGTCGATTTGAATTGTTATACGATTTGTTAATCAAATGTGGCATTCAGCAATACATTCAACACGTTTTTTTTTTAGCAGTTTATAAGAGTTTTGATAAGCCATACAAAATGGATTGTTAATGGTGCGTTGATAGCATTGCCTTTCCCTCCAGTTTTATCCCCACGTTTTTATCTAAATTTATATTTGTAAACCCATATCTCTTTGCGAGCTGTGAGGGTCGCTTCGACTCTCAACTGGGCTCCCACTTCGCGTGGCTACGAAGATTGCCGTGCGTCCCAATACAAAGCCCCGTAATTGGAATTTTGAAGAAACATCATCTTTAATAAGTGACGGAGCATCGCTGAGGACACTTCTGTATAAATAATTCAATTAAAATCAACGCCAATGCTTTCGAAAATCCTGCATTACTAAGAGGTAATCCAAGTCCTTGCAAAAAGGAAAATATTTCCAGCTTTCATTGAACATTTCCTCTTATTTCGTTTATGTTCTTGCTATCAGTCGATTGCTCAAAAATTAAAATTCCATATTGAGTTCATGTTGTGGAAATATCTCTGTAGTACATTTATTGAAAGTTAACATTCTGCAATCGAGGTCCACGTATTCAACTTCGCATTGAATTTTCTTTCAATATATATATATATATATATATATATATATATATGCATATATATATAAAATTCCACTTTTTAGATAGCTTCTTTGCAAAAAATGAGTTATAATTGGAAGAACCTCTATAATGGCAATTTAACTAGGATAAACGCCCGAGTGTGTTTTTAATCCCTGCTTTTGAATACGACTTCTCTCGCATGCAATCGCATTCCGTGGAATGTCTTTGTAAATCTATGACTTTTTTCAAAGAGTTATTTACTACTAGTCATTCGATAGCTTGGGAAACAAAGACTTTTACACTAAGTTTGGCTTTTAAAAAAGGCACTTTTTATTGTGCTGATTGCGAAAAAAGGTAACATTTTTGTTTTCGCAGAAGTTAGTCCTCGCTTTCGACTTTACAGCGAGTCTTTGTTAATTTTATAATAAACTTTTAGATATAGGAAAGCTTTATCGCTATAAAGAAGTAGACCTAACATTGTTGGAGGAATTTCTGTAAACGTGGTTCTAATTAGAAGAGCGATCAGTACTTATCCGTTATCACCACCCTTTTGAGCCTTTCGTGAAAGCGTGTTTTTTGCTTCAGCGAAGCATTTTACTAATCATCCAATAGCTGAAGCCAAGTGGATTTGAGTGGTATATTTACATTCTCAGATGGCCTATTTTCTCACTGTAACAGTCGAGATAATACTTTGTTTCATATTCACGGATTTCTTGCCTGATAAAGTTTTTTCTAAATAAACTGATAAATATTCCACAGCTCAAATCCCAGCAGTTTCAAAAATATAGTTGGCTTTAAAATGAACTCCTTAGAGTGCTGTAGCAGTCAAAATAAAACCACGTTTCGCAAAACTGGATCTCTTCGGTGTTCTCATCCTGTGCTGACATCTTGGAGAAATCGAGTTTTTTGTGTTTTTTTCCAGAGCTTCCATATCCTTTAGATATGTGAAATCTCGAAATTTTGGAGCTATACTTTGCTATCAAAATGACATCCCCAATGCGTTCTAACAGTGAAAATAAAAATATCTTTCGCATTCAAGCATTTCTCGCTGGACACAGCTTTTCTCCTAGATTTTTATGACGGTTCGATAACGCAAATCTCAAGAATTCTAGAAATTTTAATATATCATCATTTTTGAGCCACTTATGTGATTTGGTTTGTTAAGTGGGCGACATATACAGTCCGATTCTAAAAATGTAGTTGCTTCTTTGGGATGGACTTTTCGAGCGCTGTAGCAGTCAAAAGTATGTCACTTTTCCCACATATCGCTGTATAGCAGAAGTCGCGGGACTAGGGCCAGTGCGAAATTTTATCTTTTGAGGTGCGAAACTGACTTTGTTCTGAGTGTTACCAGGCTCTAGGGAGTCATTGAAGAATGAGTAATTGCGCAAATAAGCCTCGGTAGTGTTGTGACAGAGCGCGCGTCCCCGGATAAAATGAAATGCGTGTTCGGTTCCCGCCTGAGGCAGCGTTTTTGCTCACCACTCAGTTCTCTGAAGTATATTTGTTACATTACAATGCTGCAGAAAAAGCAGCAAAAATACTGGAATTTCGAAGTGTTATATCCAGGGATACCATTCCAAAAACCAAGTAGATCTTTGAAATCGTTGAGACTTGCTCTATCGAATGAGTGCCATTGTTTATAGCGAAAACCTTAGCCGGCAAAAAATCCTTTAATGCGAAACAAAAGTTTCTTTCGATTGCTACAGCGCAAAAACAAGTCATTTGTAAAATGAAATATATCGTACAAATTTACTTGATTTCAGCTATCGAGTGATTACTTACACTTCAACTAAAAGCATAAAACATGTTTTTGCCAGAAGGGTCAAACAGGGCGAAGATAACGGGTAAGTATTGAACGATCTTTTCTCTTAAAGATCCTTACTTTTAAACATGAAAGCTATATTTTTGAGAACAAATTACCTCCAACTATCTTGGAAAAATGCATGTTTCTAAGCCATATTTTACTTATACCTGATATTATGAACGCTTCACTAAACATGACCAGTACATCCTGACACGATTTGTACATTTGTACATCGTACATACATCAGCCATCATTTTGTACATCATAGTACAATCAACAGTGTTCTTATTCTATGGTACCTTCTTTTTATGATACTCGATTCTAAAGTGAGCTAATATAAAGATGGTTGGCTGCTCCAGTAAGCTTTCACTTTAAGCAATAGCATTACACTCATCTGAAGCACAAACCGATAACTTTTTTGGTCCCATCGATCGTCGTGTTCTCCCACTTCTCGCTTTTTTTCTGACCATAATTGTTCGTCTGCTTCAAAATCAGTCCCCAAACGCGCTTCATGAACACTTTGTAGAAATCTACTAGCTTTTTGCGCTAGCGCAGAACGTCGCTTTGAAGGACCCTGGCTCGTTGAAGGGGAGTGGGGTAAAGGATCTCATACGGCATCCCATTTCTCGACCGGCCATCCACTACACCGGTATAAGCCGTCTTTGCACTTCACTGTCTTAGCCACTACCCCAGAAACCACGCGTTGAAATACGCGACGCAGAAAAGAAATTACGCAAAACTACATTATTTAAGGATGCAATGTATTACAATCAGGTTGCTTACCAAGAGGACTTGGTGAGTGGATGGAAGAACAGATGGTTGGAAATGATTTCACTTAAGTTATCTGAGAAGTGGAAAGTGGCAGTGGCACAGGAAACAGCAGCGCTTACATTTGGAAACCAAAACAACTACGAGGAGCATGTAAAATCATTGCACCATGCTCAGTGTTAAAATAGCCACGATGAATTTGCTCATAGTACGGAATAGACAAATTAAAAAGTTAGTATAAGATTTCTAAATCACAGTACGATAGAGCAACATTTTTTCCATGATTCGTCGAAATATCCAACTTCTGAATTATATCAATAATTGAGATAGTATTGAGAAATATCGGTGAAGTGGGATCGCATGCAACGAACACCACCAAATTTGTCTAACCATCATTGTTTTTTAATATTCGGATGCTATGATGAATTTCGTGCTCTATGTATAATGAGATTATATGGAAATTGGAAAATTCATATTGATTACTGATTTCAAAAGGAGGAGATGATATTTCATTGGTTATTAGATTAATTATTCTTCGGGGCGATCACAAAGAGTATTCGTTGTTGCCTTAAGAAATGGAAGACAATATCGTTGAAGTATAGGTAAATATAAATAAATGGAAATCATTTCTATTTGACCGCCGATTGCGGTGTTATATGTTTCAATAAACCCAATGATGTAGAGTGGTGTGCGAAAACGTTTGCGTCAGCCGGGATTTGAACCCAGATCTTACTCTTTCCGCGAGCATGTGCTAAACCGTTGCACCACCGACGCTCGTTTTGCACTCCACTCTTTCTACTTTTTAAAAAAAAAAGTGGGTTTAATATCGATAATGACTGTCCCGCCACACTGTAGACGGTTGGCTGTTGACAGATAACGCGCTATAGCGTAGAAAGAGTGGAGTGCAAAACGAGCGTTGGTGGGGCAACGGTTTAGCACATGCTCCCGTAAAGGATAAATAAACGGCACGAAAATTTTCAGTAGAAAATTTGAGAGTAACCATAACTCAAATGTCTGGCTTTGCTCCTCAAAAACGAGTCTTAGAAAGGTAGCATCAGCGCTGGTATGGCAACACTTCAGTCACTTAAGAAGATGATGGCGAGTTTCCAGACCAGTTGATGTCCCAGATTTTGCTTATAGTTCAACATTCTCTTGATTGTTTTCATATTGTGCTCTGTAATAAGGAAAAGAGAGGCAGTTTCCTCGAAAATATTGATCACTCAATGTTTGTTTGACCCTTTTTGATGACTAATTGTTGTATGCCACTGAAAACATTCTATTTATTTGCTTCACTCTTAATGAGCTTTATCGGCTCCATTGTCATCATCTTTCTACACCTTTTACCCTCTTTTTTTTCCTCTTTCCTTATCCTTAATTTCATGTGTTGTACTTGTTCTCGTGCAAGCGTGTGAATCTTTTTTATAAATATTTCTTTATAAGAAAAACATCAAATGCTCAACTGCAGCCTATTTGCAGCCAGTGTTAATCTAAAGCATAAAAATTTTCTAATTTCTATCTGTCTACCTTTGTTTTTGAAAGTAGGGGAAGTGAGGCATTATAGGGCAGAAGCCGCTTTTTGGATGGAAGTATATGCTGAACACTCGTCCTATCATGTAACTTCTGGCATTGTCAGAATTTCCAAGGATACTGTAACTATTATTTGTGATTCACAGGAAACACATTAAGGCCTACGTATAGACTGCATAAACAGATATCGATAATTGAAAACATTTTCTATATTCCCATATGTAAGGTATGAACAGTGCTTTGTCAGTTCTGCATAGAATAACTTGAGTGAAGAGTTGGTAGTTTTCCATTCCGGTTTCACTCGGAGCACTCGTTCAAAATTAATTTTCAAGTGATTATTCGAGTCCGAGTAGTGATTCGACAGCCTAAGCCTTAAAAAATTGAATATATACTCTGTTCTCAAAACGGCTTTTCTATTGCGCTATTAGAGCGGAGATAAAGTTATTTTTCTTAATGGAACATTTCGCGCTGAACAAGTTTTTCCTTTGAGCATTTAGTAGTCATTCCATAGCTTAACTCTCGTAGAATCCAATGTTGTATCCGGTTTTCGTGGAACAATTTATAATGCGTTGTAACTATCAAAAGAAGACTGAGTTCCGCAAATTTGGCACCGGAAAAAGCGCGGTGGCTTAGCGGCCATGATGCAAAATCCCTATCCATACACTTTCAAAGCACGGTGGTTTGATGGCAGTGCGGCGCTGAGCGAACGTGACACCTTCTTGACTACTACGGAGCACTAAAAGGTCCTTTTCAAGAACCAATTACATTATTGCGATTAACGAGATGCAAGCTGTCGAATGGTGCCAAAAGTTTAAGGGAAAAGCTTTGTTAGCATAGTTTCATTTTTGCTGTTACAGCGCAATAAAAAAAACCGTTTTGAAAAATGAAATACGTCAGCAAAATATCTGAGATTTGGGCTATTCGTTAGTTTCATGACACAAGAAAAAATCGAAATGCGCTTTTTTTCCAAAGGATTGAAAGAATTGATCCATGGCATCGACTGTTTTTAAAAGCTCGTAATAAACATTCAAAATAACTTCAAAAAATGCTTAAAGCCAAAGCGAGGTGGGACGCCAGGACCATACACCGGTGTTTTTTTGGAGGTCTTGCCCTTCTCGTCGGTGCCCACGCCCCACATTAAGCCCTGCGTTGTAGCAAGCAGGGAGGCGCATATGGTGAGGGCATAGTGTACAATGATACTGGTCCATTACCACTTCTCAGTCGATGGATCTCGGCTGGTACAACAAAACTGCTCCATGGTCGACTTATTTTAAAACCTCGCAATAAACATTGGAAATAATTAGCAATGAGGAAGGCGTATATGATGGAGGCACATTGTACAGTTTTTCTTACAATTATTTTGAATGTTTATTGCGAGGCCTTGAAAACAGTCGATGCCATAAATCAATTTTGTTCTACCAACCGAGAGGCATCGACTGAAAAGTGGAACGACAGTTTCTTTCTCTTATATTCCCCTTCCCCTCTCCCACAACTCAACGCTCCCCAGCAGTCAACAACGAACGTCCTATGAGACACCATGGTCAAACTATTCTCGAGATTAAGAAGCGTGCTCAGTCAGTATAAGGCGTTCAAAAAGAAGACGAAATGTGATTGAGTGCTAGAAGTATTGGGATCCTCATAGTGAAAAAGCACTATGAAGAGGGATAATAAAAAGTATCTAAAGTATATTTCACATGACAGTAAGAGGTCATAGCCAGTGATGGGATCGAAGTGATATTTGTGGATGATTTCCTTTATTGCCTTTCTGGAAACTATAACTGTTTAATTAGCGCGTCAAAGTGTAGTCATCGTTCTAGTGATTAACGAAGCTTTAGTGAGCTTTGCGAATGATTTTTCCTGCTTTTGCAGATTCAGCCATGACTGCTGCTCTTCCCCCTCCATGACCTCTAATCTTTTTTATACATGGTTTTGGAAGTTCGAGCATGAGCTTTCGGTTCGCCGCGGCTGGTGCGACTCCACATTGGCGCATCTGCTTAAGGGTCTGGAGTGCTTGGAGACAAACGTTCATTGGTAACATTCAAACTTTCGGCTTTTATAACACTAACATGAAGATGTTGAATGAGCTGTTCGTTTTCGTCTTCTTCGTCGATGTTGCTAGTGGTGGCATCTTTTCAGTAGTCAACTGATGATTTGAGTAAATCCCTTTTTCAATGGTATTACTTAGACTTCGTTGTTTAAATTTCGCACCTTTTTCTCCTTTTCGCGATGCATGGGATGTTATGCGAAGAAGGACATGACCTGATCCCGTGAATTTTAGTGCAGCTATAACATCAGTCAACACTTGTACAAGGCTAGACAGGCTCCTACTTCACCCTTCCAGGCTCCTCATTAGCATAGTTCCCTTTGGTTCAGTCGATGCCATGAGAATATACCCCTACCTATAAGGAATAGACGTCGAATAATAGATCACCGCAAGTCAACCGAAAAAATCTCCCGACACTGTGATGACCACAATCAAGTGCTTGTGGGTGGCATAATAAATTATACCCTACCCTAGACTGTAACAACATGGTAACATGACTGGGCCTCTTATGAGGTTCGATACGTTACTTATACAATGAAATGTCACTGCATATTGGCGGATTTTGTCACGTGACGTGCAATGATCTATTATTCGGCGTCGATTCCTTTATATTAAGGGCACATTCCGAAGGGATCGGCTGAACCGAAGAGCACCACATTGCTTATGGGCCTGGAGAGGCGAAACAGGCTTGCCTAGTACTACATAAGTTCCATACTAGACTCCATAAAGGCTCGAAATATGTTATTAATTTATCAAATTATTATTGAAGATCCAGTAGAATTCTCTATTATTGAACCGCTTTTAGCGGAGGTATGGTGTTATAGATATACTCAGTGTTGTAGAGTGAAGTGCAAAACTTTCGCGTCAAGTGGGACTCGAACTCACATCTCATGGATAGCAATCATATATGAAAGTCTAATAGTAAAGTATAGCTTAGTTGGGCAAAAGCCACTCCTTTTGTCTTTCTTTAACTTCTAATCAGGCGTTTGTACTTATTTTTTCCTAGCAATGAACACTATCCGAATAAGTATGCGATAAACCTTAGAATATTGCAGCTTTTCCAATTTTTAATTATGATTAGAAGTGATTTGATGACTGAATGGAAACATCAATTTTCTGAGTGTCGGAGGAAAGCACCAGTTTTTTAAAAATTTTTATTATTTCCACAATTCTTACAATTTTATTCTTTTAATTTTATTCTTGCTTAATTTTGTTCTATACATTCTCGCGTTTTAGAAGTGTGCATTTTTGTAACAAATTTACATAGAAGATAAGTTTGGGAGGTATTTTACTGCGTAAAAGTTAAAGCGAGAAAGCCTTCAGCGCTGGACAATTCCTTAGGTGAGCATCACGTGTTGCTCTCTATTCGCAGCATAACTGAGTGACTGGATGTACATTCGGCTGCATAGTTAGTTGTTGAGGCCTAGCGGCCTAACTTAGGCTCTTAGTTTTCCGAGCAGGTCTTGTACTAACTCGTCGATCCACAAGAGATTAAGGGCTTGGTTGACACAGAGACATGCTAAAATCGATAAACGTGTATATTGTTAGGTTCATATGATCATGACGGTGCACAAAAGCTCACTATATTCTGTATTTGTACAAAATTTGGCTCATATCACTTTATTCATAAGTGAAAATCAGCGTCAACTCGTTTAGATCTTTGTCCCTCTTATAACCTATCTTGAAACTCCTGCATCATGAAAGAGGCACTTTAAAAAAAGGTGATGTGTCATCAAAGCTTTCAACGAAAACTGTCAATGTCATGCACCTCGAGCTTACTTCAGGCGGCTGAAAAGTCTGTTATTAGTACGAAACTGGAAGATTTCTATCCTTTCGAGAAAAAATGAAAAGAATGCACGCGATGACTGATAGGAGAGGATGATCATACCTGGTCTGAAGTTTCCCGTTAACATAGATACGCAAAAGAAATTCACCATCAGAATTTGGTTCAAAAGTACATGGAAGAATTACATAGTGACCAGCTGGAACTCGAAAACGACATGTCACCTGAAAAGCCATGATCATAAAAAACAGCAATGTAGTAAAAGTAGTTTTTGACGAGACTGAAGTAAAAGAAAGAAAATAAAAAAGTAGAAAAAAAAGGATGCTGAGTGATACTAAGGCTTCATGTCGTGTTTCGACCTCATCATGATATCTCTGAAGCACTGATTTCTCGATGACATGTGACGGAAACAATATGAATTTCCTTTGAAAAGAACATTTTCTAAGCTCGTAGATATTCTGCACTAAGTAAATGATATTAGAAAATGGCTAAGGAATTATAGACGAAATGAAAATATATCAAAAATTAATGTATAGGTGGAACTGAACAAGAATTTTTTTGGTTAAAGCATTTTATTGATCAGTCTTCACGGTGGCTATTATTATTTCACTGTGCCGATCCCAATACTTCTAGCATTCCATTCGTTTTTCGGCGGCTTATTGAATGAAGTAGAACACTTACTAATCAAGCATGTCGCCTTGCAGTCTCGAAGATAGCCTTACTGAGAGGTTATCCATAGGGTGTTCATTATTGACTACTGGGAAGTGTAGGGAGAAGGGGGAGGAGAGTGCCCCACGCACACCGTTACAAGCATCACAGTCATTCCGCCATGGCGCTCTCCTCCTCATTATCAGAGTGAGTCCAATTTAAGATGTCAAAAGCAGAAAATTTTCAATCTTAGACTTTACATATTTATCATCAGCATCAGTTTGCATGAACATAACAACATTTTGGATTAACAAGAGACATGTAAAGCATGTTGGTGGTAATTAGAACACCTACCTCTCTCATGTTGATAAACACACGAGTGCGGGCCGTCGGCTTACGACCAAGTAAGAAATCAGCATCAAGTGCTCCGTACGATGGTGAACCTACCTGGAAATTATACGATAGAGTCTGCCTTTGGAAAAATACGAAAACTAAAGAGTAATAGCAGAACTTTGTTGTTGTTTTTGAATTCAAACAACGTTTTGATAGCGGTTGAGTAAAAACAAGTGTTTTTTTACCCACGAAATCTCGACACTGAAAATGATTTAGGAAAAAACTGGAAAATGTAATAAAAATAGCGCCCTATGCGAAATCGGATAATCTGCGCATATTCTGCAGCGAAATATCTACTATATCACCTTTGTAATAATTAATTTTTGAGTATCAAAATACATTTTATACGATGCAGATGAGTACCTCGAATTATGATTGGAAACATCTATCACTATTACTTCAAAACACTTCAACACATGATTAGGGCACTTTTTGTTTGAAAGTACAGATTTTCAAGGCCCTACGCTAGGCAAAAAGTTTTCAAAGAGAATGCTATCAATCATACTAAAGCTTAAATCTCAAGCTAGCGCTGTACCTGACCCGGTTTCCAAAAAAGCCTTTTGTATTGCTAAAAGATTAGAAATAAAACTATGTTTCAGATGCGCACATTTCTCACAGTGCGGAGCTCTTTCTTTAGATAATATGATCATTCAACAGCGTGAAATTTACCGATTCCAACGCTGTGCTTAAGTCCTGATGAGGATGTTCTTCGTAAAGCAGCAGAAAAAATAAGATCGCTTCACATGCGCAAGGAAGTGTTCGTTGGCCACACGGGCCGTGGGATGGGTATAGGGGGCGGGTCGGTGCTTCCAGCGAAGCAATAGTTGAAATTCATTTTTGACTTTTTGCAGGGCTATAAAAGGGTCTTCTCAAAAAGGTGGCCGCGTACATCACTAGCTTGAGATCTACGCTTTCGCTTGATCACCGACATTTTTTACGAAAAATTCTTGTCCAGCATAGGGGATAGGCTTAAAAACCTATACTACGAAATGAAAAAACTAGATTTGGAACAACCACCCACAACAACATTATTAAGATCTATGGTACACCGTAGAAATTTTTAACAAAAAGATTATATGACTTTCCACGAATAGCAATGAAAGCAAGAAAGCAGACCTGGTAAGATAATGAGAATATAGAAAATTGAAAAATAAGTAAAACAAAGAACAAAAATAATGCCGAGCGATAAACGGTTACACGCCTCGTAGACGGCAAATCCTATGGGTAGACTGTCTTTTCCGATCGTCCTCATTTCACGACGATATTTTTGCAGCACAGCGACAATTACCGTGCATTTTCCATCATGTTCTACGGAATCCTCAGTGACAACGAAATATGAACCGTACTGGGGATTCTGAGCATAAGTATCTGCAATCAAAAATCTGTAGTGGTGGATTCTATCCTCCAAAAAGAAACTGTCGGTACAGAAAGGGATGACCGAACTTCACTGATTAGAGATGTACTCGATTTGCCTGGTAAAGCTTATTCCTTCGTTTTGTTGGGTAGACTGATCCATATTGAAAAGCCGCTTTAGCCAAGAGCGGATCGAAAGCAATGGCAGCGCACAAGAGTATAGCGCAAGACGATACACTCTTTGCCATTCAAAACCCAGCCAAAAAAAAGACTTAGAGCAATTTAATTCCAATGAAGAAAGAAAACGGTAAGTCCTCAGACTGAAGCAAAGTTCATATGTGAACTTAAGCACGTCTTTGATCATCTCGGAATTTATATGAAGGAATTTAGCAACGCTTTGTAGTACATGCTATGTGAAAACAACTAAGTGCTCAATTGTCAGAAACTAGGAGGGCTTTTCCAATTATGAGCTTACTAATAATACAAGAACCAGATTACCAGGGTTGTTGGCGCAACCGCCAGCTGTTCCTCTTTGCGTGCTCCATTCGCCGTCTTCTGCTCTCTCTTCCCACAGATGATGTTGGTATTCGGTAACATTTACCTGAAGGTCAACAATATGCAAGAAAAACTGAAGAATTGAATCTGTTGATCACGCACTCCGGTCATTTCTGACACCTCGTTCATCACAGCTGCTGAGAGATTGCAGATTTCCATTTGCATAAAGTTGGAATGAAAGTCGTCAAATGACATCCTAGAATAGAGATCACATTTTGCTATTTTCTGACTGCACTCGCTTTTGGTGTGTCAATTTCATAACTATTTTATTTTCACGTGATGAAGTTGAATAAAAGCAGGGTTTATCCCAAAACGAACATGTTTCGGGTACAGGCAGACTGTTTCTGCTGCGTCATTCATACTTATTTCTTCAACGCAACACATTGTAATCGTATGCATTTTCAAAGCGTAACGAATGTGCTCATGTAAATAATCATTGTGTCCCCTTTCCTCACAACAACAGAGTCACGTACGGAGTGGATTGGTCATTGGCTTCATCCCGCTCTTAAGGCCCACAAGCATTCCAGTCTATAGAGATCGGGACAATCTTCTTAATCATGCTTCATAAAGTCGAATGCATGGTGCATCCTTTAGGAACTGATCGAAGCTGTATGCATTAACTTTTATTCTATATTCCTCACGACTACATTTGCAAAACTATCCTCAGCCACCCCACTGTCACAAACGGTACAATAAAGAGCACAAAGCCTAAAGAGCATACAAGGCACAAAGTGTTCCCCTGAGGACACTGATAAATGAAGCTTTGCTAATTCGAGTCACAAACATTAAATGATTCAGCTGTCTGCTCACCATATAAGATTCTCATTAGGTTTGGTATCGCATCATTAGATAGCTTGCATATCAGAAAAAAAATCGCTCGGAATTATTGATGAAAAACTAACCAAAATTCTCCATCTTTGGCGAATTCGACACCTATCTCTGAGCGCTTTTGCTCGTCTACATCGTCCCACTCTGGTGATCCGTCACTCCAAGCACCATTCCATTCCTTTGAACGTCAAATGTGCTACTCTTTGATGATGCAAAAGAACTTGGGACGAAAATAGAATCAAACAGGAATACCTTACTGTTTCCCCAGGGGTTCCTTATCCGAACAATGGGAATTTCTCCATTCCGGCTGGCGATAGTATGAAGAGCAGTGATACTATACGCGTGCCCTCGAACAAGACCATTATCTAACGGTGCCTCTTTCTGATTTGGATCCGCCTAGAAATGGACGATATCACACCAGAGCAGAGTTCCATAGAAATGAAGCACATTATCAGAATAGGATTTATGCTTTTAAAATTGACTAAATATGACTTATGAAGAAGGAAAAGGCCTGTAGAGACTTTCAAATCCAATGTTTTCCTGGTTAAGAAAATCCGCGGTTGTTATAGAAATAATAAACACTGAATTATTCGATCAATGCTGAGGTTAATTGTTAGTCGGTCCTGTTTACTCTTAGATTTTGAAAGCCATGGAAGCTTCAAATGTTCCGAACGCAAGTGTGCTTCGGGATTCACATGTAATTGTTTCACATCGTTGGATAGAACAGATTAATAAACTGAACGAGCTCAAGGACAGATCCAGCTGAAACGCATTTTTCTGCTTATTAGATTTTTCAGACTTTTTCTCTAAATTACCAAAGATAGCTGCGCCCGGGAGCTTGCATTTTTTGACAAGTCGCTGACCTGTACCACCTCCCATCTCGCTTATCGTCGAGTAAGTCAAGAGGCATTAGTAGATTTTCCCTATTTCTTGCCGCTTCCAAAGTAGCTCAGTGTGCTCATCTCGCTCTAAGAACTCGTTGAGCACATTTTTCCCTCGAGTTTGCGTACGGAATAGTTTCTATCAAATCACTTATCGTTGTCCTGTCGCTTTGACGTTATAATTAATCCAATCACTTATGGTTTTTCTCCATCTATTTCCGTCTTTTAATAGTTTGAGATGTTTTCGATTTTTGATAGTTAACATATTCAAATCTTCGTATGCTATTTCTCACTTACAAGATACACAAAATTCACATAATTGTCATTTCGACAGAACACTCCATGAAGCTGAGTAATTTTCTACCCTGCTTACGTAGTGACCAGATTTCCAGCGCATAATTCAAGGCAAGGAGAATCGTTGAGTCGAATAGTTTGAATGTAGAGAAAAGTGCTTTTTGTTTGCTTACTACATCCTCGATACTTTTGAGAAGTCTTTTCAGTCGCTCTTTCAAATTCCTGGGTTGAGTCGCTCATCATGTTCATTTCCCGGTCTATTTGGAAGCACTAGAGCATTCGGAGATGTTAAATTCATGCAGGGTAAATGAGGAATTCGGAACTCATTCATCGTAAACATATTTTTGTGAGATTTAGTCAAAAAATTCTTTTCACAAGTGTTGTCGAAGTAGGCCAATATTCGTTTCGCCAAACAGATGCTTAATGCCGCATAGGCAATATCATCAGGAAAGCCAGGTTAGCATAGTTGCTGGTATTAACTGTCACCAAGATTTACTTACTGCAAGACCCAGTAAGCCTCACAATTCAAAAACGAAGTCTCATAAGCACCACGAACTGAGAAATCGTCACACTCTAGACACTTAATTGATCCGACTTCACAGTGTTTTTCATTGTGCAAATCGTCACTGGAGGAAAATTATCTTTGGAAGATCCAGTAACAAGATCTATAATGCAATTAGACTCTCAGAGAACGGTAGCGATTCCTTCCATAGGCATACCATGGATTACGCTTTTGAATGGAAACGCCTCAACCTTCTTCTTATAAACAAATCATAACTTAAATAGTCTTTGGGACAGGACCAGCGAACCTTCAGTTCAATGACTTCAGACCAACGATATGAGCACCAGTACAGATTTGGCTTTTACCTAGGCTTCACCTCAACCCACTGCGGATTGAAGAACTTCGCAGACGTAATTTACGCGTGGCAGTACTTTTCGCGTGGAGTAGGCTACGGCAAAAAAAATGCATTCTGAATTCCATGACCGCCTTACTTACCATGAGTTTGTGCGCTTTCTTGTTCTGTTGTACCATATTTCTTTTGCTAATAGCCGATGATAGTGTCCTTATTTTCATTCTTAGTGAGCTTTAATGATACATAACAATAATAAATTGAAAAATATCGTGCTTCGTATAATACTAATCACTGGAAACCGTGCGCCCGCCTGCGGCGTACAGAAAGACAAATTTTTGTGTATGGCCCATCACATGTGGCCCATCACGTCCGCAATTAAATGTAATTAATTTGAGAGTACATTCTATAAAATGCGAACTTCTAGAGAAAAACTATGTCACGTACTTCGATACTGCAGCCGAACAGTGATCCCATTTGGAATCCTCTGATCATCATGGCAAGAATTGTTGACTTATCCGTTTTGCGCAAATCATAGAACTCCGTGAGGCCACCAGTGAAGTCTTCAAGTGCTTCGGCTGTGGTGCCGCCTTCGAGATTCTCATACGATCCGTATAATCCAAAATGATATCGTATAAAATGTTATAAGAGCGAAATAAAACCTTGTAAAATCGAATGCAAATTTTCGACTTCCTTTTGGGTTGTGCACGGATTCAAGTATTTGATGCAAAAAAATCACGATATTTTCTTAGTTAAAAAGACACTGAATACGAAAAAAACCCGCCAGTATTGGGAAATCAGTGTATTTATCTATTATAAAATTTCACAACTTGACACTAACACCATAACGTGTACTGCTTTCTCTTGCTTACCCATATAGATCGAAATATTTTTTGTATCAGTGAAAACAACCAGTTCTCCTTCACCCATGTTTGATGAGACCGTAATTCTGCAGTGATTCGAACTTACAGTAAGCTTGGTCTGGAGGTGAATACTGTGGGAAGCAAAAGAAAATATGGAAACCTCTGAAGAGATTAGTTATTCTGTCGACTACTCACTTGGCATACGCTTTTTCTAATAAAGCGCTCCAAAATTCATTATGCTCATGGGAGTGCATATAATAGAGTCGACCATCGACTGTCGGTAATAGGTCGTCGATCACAACATCAATCCATTTTCCGTATCTCCAGAATTGAAAATGAAAGATACCTTAATTAGAAAACGAGTGTTGCACGTCAAAAAAAGTCTGGAAAGAACAATTGAAAATAATTGAACCCTGTACTTTTGTTTAGAACTGCTCATCTCTTTCACGATTAATCAATCAAGTGGCTGATCATCTGATTCAGACCAGCTTTGACTGAAGATTCAATAGTCTTGACTATGCGGCTACTTTCTCAGATTCGTTGCTTTATTCCCTGACTCAAAAAGAGAAGAAAGGACTTGGAAATGATTTTCAATAGTTACAATTGTAGTCGAAAGGTCGATGATAGGAGTATCTCGTATTTCGCAAATGAGACAAAGGATCCGAACTTCCGACCTACGTCAACGATCGAAAATCAGAGACGCCGTTCTACACGCCAGGATATCGAAAATAAGGTGGGCCGGACACGTGATGCGCTTCAACGACAACCGATGGACGAGAGCCGTTACCGACTGGATTCCTCGGGATGTCAAGCGCTCTAAAGGAAGACCACTGACCCGTTGGTCCGATTTCTTCACGAAAGCGATGGAAGAAAGATATGATGCTCAGCGAATTCCTAGAGCAAGGAGGACCCACTGGGCTACTCTTGCACGCGATAGGGGAAAATGGAAGAGTTGCTGGTACCCGCTCGAGTCACTCGACGATCAACGGGACGACAGGTGATACAGGTGATACAATTGTAGTATAGCGTGTGTCAAAATTAGTAAAAGCGGTATTGAGAGGGTCGAACAGTTGACTTAGAATCAAAGAGAGACAAGAGGAAACACGACGAAAAGAAATACATATTTCAAATATAATGGTTTTTTGCGCTTGTGATAAAAATAGGGGCTAACTCACAGACCAGCGCCCTGTTGGTGTTTCCACCCTGACTGTACAATCTACGGAGCTTTTAGAAACAGAAAAGTATATCTTGAGTGATCGTGAGTTCAAAACCATCTCAGATTCCACTTCTTTCCTGCTCTTAAACACTATTGTTTTCAAATTTCACACCGCATCTTTCCGATGGAAGAAAAATTAGGCATCAAGTAAGCGATAAATTGGGAAGATATACTTGACCATAAATAACCAATTTCCGACTAATTTCAGAAAAGTGTAAGAGTTTGAATTATTTGTCAACAATTGTGTTTTTTATATCATATGATTATTCTAGCATATAATTCTATCAATATATTCAAATAATCAAAAAAGTTCAAATTAGATCAGTAATAAATATCAGAACTCGACTTCACCATGACATTTTCCTTAACTATCGAGACAACTCACGGTCGTAATGAAGTCAGTGAGGTCATAGAACAGTTAAATCAAAATATCTGAGAATCACCTGCATAATTTTCAGTGAAGCTCTGATCTGGTGGAACGACACGATAGAATAACTCATCTCTAAGAGTCAAATTCGCCACTGCGGCCAACAACCAACAATCACCCAAAGCCCCCTGATTGAAAACAATCAGAATAAGAAATTTTGTTCAATAACGAGCACAAAGTGAATATAAATATAAGTATTTAGATAAATAAATATAGATCGTCATCTTCTAAAATACTTACCTGTTTCACATCAAATCGTGATTGTTCGCCAACAATCAGCTGCGGATTGTCGACGATCTCCTAGAAAGCATCTTTCAATTCAGGAGCAATTGTGGGTTCCCCTTCGGCGAGCCTCTTAAATAAGGAAGACCACACCCAACCACGGTAACTAACTACGCCTACTCAAAATATTATAGAAGCCTTGATGTACGATTATTATTAGTTTTGATGCTAGGTTTTTCAAACTTCTAAATAAAACTAAAGTGATGTTCCCTTGAAAATGATTATCTCTTCACAACGGAGGTTGAACAGTGAAACGAATGGGTATCATACTGGTGTCGAATCTACGTGATAGATTATAGGTTGTACCAGAAAACCGACTGATATGGCTGTGAAGTATAAGTCAAAGGCCAAAGATATCATTTCTAAAGCAATTTAGTAGGCTAGAAGTCCAGTAGACTGGCACTCGATACAATATCGAGCAATACCAACGCAATATTGAGGTAGTGGTAAACCTTATGTTGAAAAGTTCGAAACCACAATGATACTAGCGTGGAGAATCTTTGAGAGAGCTAAAAACTTTACAATCGTTAATAATTTTTTCTCTCATTTTTGACAAACATTCTTGTCTCATATTTTGCAAACTTTTACTATGTATTTCAATAGCATAAAAACTGTTTCACTTCCAATTTTTCGGTTTCCAGGAATGATCTCTGGTTTTCAAATTCAAATATCTCATCAAACAATGAAATATTGAAAAATCTCGGAAGAAACTGCATAAAGCTTGTGTGTAAGAATTCAAAGTATTTCTCCTTCTGAACGGTTTCCACTTTGAAGTAGAATGATGTGCAAAACTTTCGCGTCAGGCGGGACCGAATGTGAAAATGGGCGATGTGCAAAACGGGCGTCAGTAGTGTAGCGGAGAGAGCACGCATTCTCGGAAAGAGTGAGGTGCGGGTTCTAGTCCCGCCTGACGCGAAAGTTTTGCACATCACTCGACATCAGTAGGTACCTATCTATTTGTAACATCATAACACCGCTAGAAGCGGCTCAACAAAAAGAATTTTGTTTGGTCTCCACTTTTTTCATAAGGAATTTCGGTACTGTTCTATTATGGCGGCGCCACTTGAGGCCTTCGGTAAAAACGTATTTTCTGCTTCAGCAAAACTTTTCTGCAGTTTATCGATAAACAAATCAAGTGAATTTCAATGGCATGTTTAATTTCTCAGAGAGCCTGTTTTTGGCGCCTTACAAGTCAAAATAAGATTTTGTTCCTCATTCGGAGACTTCTCACTAGATAAAAGTTTTTGTTATAATGATCTTGATCATTAGATAGAGAAAATCTTTACGATTATAATGTATATTTGGCTATCGGAAAGAACTTCTTGAAGCTTTGTAACAACCGAAAGAATATTGGGTTTCACACTCAGTAAGCATTTAGTCGGCTAGGGTGTGTGTACAGCTGTAATACCGAAAAGCAAACATATTTTCTTAATTAAAAAGATTTGCTCTATCTAATGGTTAAAATTTTGTAATAAAAAAACCTTTAATGAGGCGAGAAATCTTCAAATGTGAAACAAAATCTCATTTTGATTGATATGGTGCTAAAAACAAGCAATATGAGAAATAAAATATACCTTTAAAATTCACTTCATTCAAGTTATTAGATAATCATGCATTCGTCAGATAACAGCAAAGAATATGCTTTTACCGAAGGCTTCAATTGGCTGCGCCATAATAGAACAGTACCAAAATTTCATGCATGAATCGACAAAAATCAGCTTTAAAACAAACTCCAGGTCTTTTCCACTCCACGTGCTGTGTTGGTGGCGCTTTATAATAGAGACTACGATCAGAAGCTGGAAATTCCGGGTCTTCAAAAAGAATTTTATTGGTTAGGCAGCGATCTCGTTCTGCATAGAAATCCAAGCCGAAGGTTGTGGCACCAGGCGTCGGTACCGGAGGAACAAACGGACGAACCTGAAGACAAGAGCAGATTCACTAAAACGCTTTTATAACAGATATGTAATTGACGCAGATTTTCTGAAATATCCAAGCATATAAAAATGGAAAAATTAATTTCATTTCAAAATTCCTCATTGTAAATAGGTCACATAGCTTACGATTCCTATCTCTATCTATATGCAAACTACAATGATATATTTTCTCTACATCAGTTCATTACCACTTTTGTGACTGTGCCAGTTTTCCAAAATATAAGTGATTGAGACATATCAAAAGATGATTTTTATTTCTCTTTGAGTGCATATAAGTTTCAGGCTTTATTCTTATATTCAACATGTTGAACTAAAATGATAGAGAAGGAGAATAGAGGGGTGGTTGGTTATGCCTAGGTTATAGAGGGTTATTTAAAAAGGTGCTGCTCCGTTCTTCTCCTACAACACGCTTTTACAGTCCACATCGGAATGCCTCAGCCCTGATCTCCATAAGATCGCATGGAGGAATCGTCTTGATCAGCATTCTACTACTACTATCATAATGAAGATCAAATCCTCAAATGGAAGCCGAATCAGCACGTGAATTCTTCAAAGACATTTGTGGAGGAAGCATGCGAGGAAACTAACCGTTTGCAAAAGGTACTGAGATTCTCACAATAGGTAAGATGGCGGATGTAGATGAAAGATGCACATAACAAAGATAATAATTGAAAATATAAAACTTTCTTTTTCACTATGGAAAACAATGAATTATTAAGAGATAAAATATATTAGTAATGAAGAAAAATTGAACAGCTGGTACAAGTTCGGCAATACTTCATTTTCATTACGTTTACACGCATACTATATTAAAATCAATTGGTCCAAATATGAACCCTTGCACAAGAATGGCAAAAGAAAGACCGGAAACGAACGAACTCCAAGTTATCAAAATTCTATCATTGCAAAGTGTTTCTTATCTTTAATTTATTGATATGAGTGGTTTCTTTGACTTGATCACATTTGCATTGGGATCAAGGCACATTTTCCTAGAGGCTTCACACTGTCCATGATATGTGTTATTTGTTCTGAAACTTCACCCCATCCTCTACTTTTAGATCTTTCCTTAACATCAGATCTGAGATAGTCCACATTTCTTAATCTTGAAAGCTATTTCAGATGAAGGAGTCAAGAAGTAAGTACAGTTTCTTTGAAAGCCATAATTTTCCATAATTTTATTATATTACGAGACATTTTCAGTGATTACAAATACTTACATCTCGCTTGTACTTCCCACTGATAATGTTGTCCAATATCACCTTTCCAATGCTTGTAAGAGAATTTCCACGTCCTCCCATGTTGAAAATTAGATTACCAGCTATGGCACCAATAATCGCTCCAGTCGCCTAAATATATGGGTTTTTAGCAATTTGAAAAAGAGATAATTTGTACCAAAATGCAAAGAACTCAAGAAAATGTCTAATGGATAGAACTTACTGGATTGATACCGAGGAATCGATGCGCAGCCTCGCCGAGCATCTTTTCAACTATCGTTTCCATTCCACCGGACGACATCAGATTGGTAAGACCTTAATAGTAAAATGAGAGGTAACTACTCAGATAGAAAGATTACGCTCTTCCTTGCTTTACGTCAAGGGCGCACTACTGGAGCGACTTTTAATTGTTTCGGGACGGTACTTGATTGAAAGCGCAGCGCGATTCGCAAGCGGTGTGCAACTTTCGTGGTCTAAATAGGTTCTTTGTTTCGAAGAAACCTTCAAGTTTTATGTGTTACTTTGATACTCCATGATTTCTCTATATGCTCATATGCTTTGGGTGTACTTAAATATCTCAAATCTGCGGAGAAAACTCGAAGGTGATGCATAATCTTCTCGTCGCTCTTATAACGCTGTATAAGAACTTTTCTGACAATCAACCCTCGAGAATTAAGCTATCGAATGACTTTCAAGTTGAAAAAACTATCCACAGACCCAGCAGAGCAAATAAAGCAAATCGAGTGTGAAACATAATATTATTTTTGCTGCAACAACGCAACAACAGAAGATTTTGGAAAACCAAACACATTATTGAAATCACTGAGATTCAAGACTTCGAATACTTGTCAAATATCTATAGAACAATTTTTTAGCGCGAGATGTTTTCAAAGAATCGTGCCTTCTCCTTTGCATGCCCTTCCGAGAGGGTTAATGACTTGTATCAGACGAAGAGACATCCACAATTAATTAAAGCATCGAGTATTTTCGGAGACTAGGCTTCTTATGAACCATTTGAGCATTTCCATGTCCAACCCAACAATATCACAACATAAAATGCTCATTAAGAAACATACAAGTGAGAGATACACTGTGAAAAGTCTAGTAGCAGCATCAACACTGCCAAGGAGTAAAAATAAAATAAAATGAAGTAGTTGAATAGAACAAACTAAGAAGCATAATTTGTTTGGAAGGGAAGGACTTCAAAAATCAAATCCGATAGAGAAAACGGAAAAACAATAAAAGACGTTAGAACCCTAAAAAAACGTTTTTATCTTCAATGTATCAATTTGGCCGACTACTCCCAAAAATGAATACCTTACAGACCAACCTCCACCACCGCCTGCTATTTGGCTTATCGAGCCAACAATATCGCCAAGGTTCGAACCGCCGAAACCATCCAACACTCCTAAAAATGACATGGTTCACTCTTTCCTTTGTAGGGAAATTGCGAGTACAACATCATGGTAGAACTAATTTTTAATACCTTTCTTTCCAACTATTCTTGACATCTCGCTTGGAACATTATAATCTGCTTACATATTTTGAGCCTCTCATGACCTCTGTTTTGGAACTTATATACAGCTAAGTGTACGTTTCGATTTTCAGCCTCACTAATAGCATGGTGACTCTCGTTTCAGCCGATCCTTCAGAAGGGTATATACCCCCCACATTTGAAGGAATCGACTACGAACATTTTATACTGCATGCGCAAGGTGATAAGATCACCCGACGTGTAGTAGTTCAGTTGATTGCTCGTGGCTGAGTTAAACCTATATTGCAAACCTCTCTTTTCTACTTTTTTGGGACCTCATTTAGACAAGTGTCATAACAGAGCTCATGAAAGGCTCAAAATGTTATCAGATCATATTATTTTAAGCGAGATCTCAACAAACTGTCGAAAAGTATTACATTATACTCATGAATTCTTCTATATGTAGGGGATATATTCCCTTACAAGTAATTGGCTCAAACGAAAAGCACCGCGCTATTGATGGGGCTAAAAGGATGAAATTTACATTTAGCACTATGTAAGTGCCATAGCAGACCTCATGAAAGACTCAAATTATGTTGTCACATTGCAATTTTCAATGTTACTTTATCATTCAAACAATGGTGATATCGACGAGAGTGAGGCTCTTATCGTCACAGTTTCTCCGCAGTTTTTGAATTTGGTAAGACAAGGTCATAATTCTCTTTAACTTTCAATACACCATGTAAAAACGAGAGCTCTCGGCGTTGACCATTAGATGGGATTTGCCATACAATCGACTCTGTTTAGCAGCGTTTGAAGTGACTGAGTGCATAGTTGGCTCTATAATGACTCTTGATGGTCTACCGATGTATCAAATCAGCATTGCTATCTCTCCTAACAACTCTGGCGCCAATTTGCGAACCAAATCTAGAGAAAAGCTAGTAGAGTTATCAAGCCTGGGACATGGGTCAAACCAACGACCACGTGTGTGTTTCAGGGTATCACTAATCACAGTACCACACGCGTATTGTAGATTTCTGAAGATCATTTCTGATAAGATGGATTTACAGGAAGGATATTATTGCACTCCACTAGAATATATTTGATAAAAATAAGTTCGATGAATATTCAAGATATTGGTTTTCCATTTTTATCCAATAGAGCTATTTTTGCGCTACTATTTCTACTCCCAACAGTTCACTCCAAAGTGGTAATATTGAGCAATAATGTCTGCAACGCGCGTAACGCAGCGGGAGTGTTATACGTATATTGTCGATCGTAATAGTTTGGCTCCGCGCTTGGCTCATCAAGTATTCCATCCACCCGAGATAGCCGATTTGATTGCGGACCTGTCCTAAAGTATAACAACACTGTTCGATATACTGACAGTCCACAGAAAGCTATTGTATGAGCCAGGTAAGATAGTATTCGAACACTTCAACGATGTTACGAATGGAGATAACTTCATTGTGCGTTCTCGAAAACTGTCCATCGTGAAAGGCATCTTTTCATCTACTCTACTATTTATCGCACAAAATATGAGGAATGTGAGACTATTGCAAGAAGCAAAAAAATACAAGAAAGAGCGTATTTTAAGGAGACAAGTACCTTGCACTACGCTGCCAAGTCCACCACTACTGTCCGCTCCGCCACTGTCAGCAACAGTATCTGCCGCATAGCTTATCGTGCTTTCTTCCTTAAATTATCTTCATTAATAGACGCAGCCTTCTTCTCACTGCTTTTACGATTCACTATTAGAAAATTCCTCGTCATTTCATGCTCATATCAAGTCTTTGATCACTTCAATTCCAAGGATCGTGAAGTTACTGCAGTACGCCACAGCAGTGCTTCTAGTGCTCTCCGTTGAACACCGAATTCCATGTGCCGCTTCATAGTACAAAAACCACCAAAAATTTTAGTAAGAGGTCCCTTGCTCCACTTATTTTTGCTTTTAAGGAAGCCACAAATAGTTCTATTGGCTCAGTGGCATATGTTTGTTAATAGTTGTGAATTCCGATGTAAATGTCTAACTACCTGCTTGTGACTCTGGAACAATTTTCAACCAATATGAGCGAGAGGTTATCACAAGGATTCATATATAAAAGGGTAGTTAGATAGGACAGATCATAAGTTAATATTGCGTCAATATTCTGGCTGTCATTCTAGAAATCCTCTTTATGAAAGAAAACTCGAGCCCTTATCAATGGGATTAGGTGGTCTTTGAGTTTCCAAAAAATTATAACGAATTGGAAACGACTGCAGACTTGCCCTAAGGTAAAGAAACTACACTCAAAAAATAGGGTTTTCATTTCCGAGAGCCGATTTGACTTGTAGTTGTCGAATGTACGCACACGTACATGCATGTAAATGCAAATATACAGAAAGTTTCTTGCACATCACTTCGCCAAATGTATAGAATCAGGAGTGCAGCGCTCGTAGGAGCGGTTGGTTTGAAGGCTATAATACAAAAGGACTTAACAACCTACTTGTGGTCATACACGTTTCCGCCCCTCTCCCCCCTGACAGAGTTTTCCAAAATACCTCTGCTCACCTTTTCACTTGGGGAATCATTAAGCAGTATTGAATTTTACACGAACTGTGTCTATCTTGCTCTTTCAAAGCTATGATAGTAACAAATGGACACAATCAATATCACCAGTACTGTCACTGCTCTTATGTTAATAACAGTTGAAGATGGTAACCTCACTCTTACCGCCACTAAGTCTTCATCTTCTCCAGATTGCAGTTCAACATCCTCTTCTACCTGCTCGTCGTGAGATTCCGTCTCGGGTTCACATTCTTCTTCGTATGGAGACTCGATTTCAGGGTTGTCTTGATAATCTTGTGCTTCCCCGTAGGCATCGTCATATTCGCCTCTATCCACGTATCCAGCTTCTAAAATTGCAGAGTGAAGAAAAAACGTGTAGATGAATAACGAAGGATGTGTACGGCAGGATGTGAACATCATCGTAACACACGAGGCCAACCTTCAGGTTCTTCTTCATAGTAATCGTAACCATACTGATCGCCACCTGAATCGAACTTTTCACTTTCTCTTGAGTTGGCAAAAATTTTCTCACTTTCTACCATTCCATCTGTCTCTCACTCTCCTTTCATGTTTCTTTCTGTCCTCTAACCTGGCACTTCCTCGCTCTCTTCGTATTCTTCTGGCTCCTCGACATCGTATTCTTCTTCCGACGACATAGCAACATGAAACGATCAATGAATAATGCTCTCGTAATTACTGTATTAATTGAACTTCTATGAATAAAATGGTAAGCGAAGACTTTTTGAGCTCGAAAACCGCATAAATAAGAGTTTTATCACGAAATTTCCGCCTTTATTTTCATTCTTAAGGTTTCCAGAGAAAATTGTGATGAAACGATGGTTTTGTTGAAGTGATAATAAAAGTTTGACAGTGATCCAGCAATATTCTACGCGAGTGAGATTTCTGACGTCAATGAAAACAATGGAGAAAGAAAGGAGAACGAGGCACCAATAAGAAAAGGACTTTATAATAAAAATGTTGCAATATTTATCACAAGTACTTTCTTTCATAAAACTTCCACAATCAAAGCTTGACGGGAAGCGCTTTCCTATGTAGTCGAAAGACATTAGGTTGTTCCGCAGGTTTTGACACTGTAGCAATAATTACTACAGTTGTTTACCACAAGTTAACAAAATTGCAAAATCTTGACATCATTCAATTTCGCATTTTCCTGTGAAGATTTTATTGTACAACTTCCCTATATTTGCCTCAAGATGGAGCTGTCTCGAACTCGTGCATGAATGGCGCGTAGAGGAATATGTTACTGAAACTGCGCACAAGACTGAGATGTTTCAGGCGATGATATGTTGGCAAAAAGGACGGCTATGAAGTGAGTCACTACGAGATTCAAAGCTGGAGAGAACAGTTTGGAGGACCAGTCGCGCTTGCGCCGTTCACAGAAAGCTTCATTAATCTTGTGTGCCGCTTTACTAGGGCTAGCATTGAATGCCGAGGTGGAGTGTTGAGTTTCGGGTTAGTTTTTAACACAGACTAATTACTAACTAGAAGTAAAATCCTCGATTTGCACCGCTTTGCCACACGGAGCCTTTCATGTAATCACGGAAACAATTCACGTTTGAGTTATACTGTTTATAGAGAAAAATTACAATACAATAGCAGTCTGATGATATGTAGTTAAGCGATAGGTACAAACGTAGTTAGGTGAACAACTGGAACAGTGGAACACTGGAATTATGGAATTACCTCCGGTATATAGGAGGTCAGGCTTCTATAGGGAACGACGACGAATGCTTAATCTGATAAGGCTACACTAAAGGGTAGGCACAAAGGGTTACAAGGGCACAAGCTATGGAAAGGAAGTTCAGGCACAAAAAGCTACAAGTGCATACTACGATGTTAACATAAATGTCTTGTGTGCCTGGAATATAATATCTTGTATGTGAAAGCGATGCTATCGCATTAAGGAAAAGGTCACGGGAGTAGCGCGAAATTGAAGCTCATTTGAAAGATGCTATCGGATCAAGGAAAAGGTTATGGGAAAGCAATAGAATAGTTGTAAGAAAGCTCATGTGAGATTATACTACATGTTGAATCAATGATTCAGATGAATCTAATTAATCTAGGAAGCTCACGATTATATAGAAATGAAAGCATTCGTGGAATAGTATCTATAGTACTTTCTCCTACGCGTCATCCGTGGATGATTACCAAGCGAATTTACTCCAAAGACAGCCTCAGAGCAAATATAGGCAAGTTGTAAACAAAATGTTCGCAAGAAAATGTGGAATCGAATGATACCAAAATTATGCAGCTTTAATTACATCTGGTCAAGAATTTGCTGCTTATTGCTCTAGTGCCAGAACTTATGCAGCGACCTGATATCAGCTGTATTTTGTCGAGGAGGAAATTCAAAAAAGCAAAAAAAGCGTAGGAAACTGCTCAAAATTTACAAATAGTCTTCAACGCTTAACAAAAGCGCAAGGTTATATAGTGATGTCCTAATTCAACTTTTGCATTGATGAGTACAATATATCAGATTGCAAATACATAAAAGTTCTCAATTCTTTTCTTTTCTAAAATGGAGCAAATAACGCGTCATTACCTTAGGATAAAAGGATAATGCTCTCGGCGTTGATCAATCCCTGAGGGATGCGCCATGCATTCGACTTCAATTTTTAACTTCGTTTGAGGTGATTTAATGCACATCTGGCCTTTACAATGACTCGCGGTGGCCTCCCGCTGAACCGAGTCAGTGCTGCTTATCCTCCCAGACAAGTCTGAGACCTGCCTGGTACCAATTTACCGACCACGGGGGGATGGATGGCTTGGTGACCATGAGCGCGAGATCGAACCAGTGACCTCGTGTGCGACGCAGGGCACCTCTAACCACTGCGCCTCATGCGCTCTGT
>JAHQIW010002073.1:0-108093 GCA_019055375.1 Parelaphostrongylus tenuis
TATTCATTAGACACCCAAACGGCGAGAATAACGTGTCTCAGAAGGAAAACAAGGCGTCGTGAAAGAGTTAATATCGTCATGCAATTGAAAAATGCATGACATTGAAGTACGAAAAGTCACATCATAGAAAATGTCATACCTCGACGACCTGATCTTCTTCTTCCCTCGGAGCACTGGCGGTCTCCACTCTATTTCTGATATCGTTGTTCATCTCGCTGATTAAAACACCTGAATGAAGAATAACTTCTATTGAGTCGCTTCATGAGTTTCAGCGCTAAAGCAATAGATACACAATTTATAATCCAGAAGTAATTAAAACTGCATGATTTGGTAACACTAAATTGTGTCTTTCTTGCAAACGTTTTGTTATACAACTCGCCTATATTCGCTTTGTAATGGAGCTGTCGTGAAAACATATTCGCTAGCTACTCTAGCGTACATACCGTTTGAAAAGAAAGTACTAGTAAAGTGACGCGAAAGTCTAATAGACCTTTCTGTAGAAGGTTCGAGGGCGACTAATCTTCCAAACCGTTCTGTCCAGCTTTGAACTTCGCGAATCATTTCCAAGCCCTCCTTTCTGCAACCGTACAACCACCTTGAGCTTTATTAATCCAGTGCGCCTCTTCACTAGCAGTACTCTAGTTGCCTTTAGTGTGTGAGTAACAAGTAGTTATCAAGGCAGCTCCATTTTAATGCAAATGCAGTCAAGTTGTATATCAAAATAATCGCAAGGAAATACGCAGATGAACGATACTAAAATTATGCAGTTTCGAACGCTACTGGTCAATAAAGTCGGCCTCCGACCAAATCCAACGAAAAGACTTTTGTGAATGAATGAGTCTCAAATGCCCCTTCACGTTCGACGAAATGAGTATCTAATACCTCAGTTACGTCTACTTAGGTCGTGAAGTCAACATAATAAACGACTGTGCTCCAGAGTCGGACTGGAGGAAAAGAGCGGCTTGAGAGCATACCGGAGCATCGAGGACGTAGTGAAAAGGACGAAAAAAATGCGACTTCGTGTCCACCTTTTCGACTCAATGGTTATTCCTGCCCTTACGTATGCAGCAGAAATCTGGTCGCTACGCAGGCAGGATGGAAGATCATTTGGCGTTATTGAACGGAACGCGCACTCGAAAGGCCGGTGCTGGTAGTATTCCGTACATTGCAGTTGAAAGAAAGGACCCAAAATTGTAACCTACGGCAAGATCAAAGAAGCCTTTTCGCAAGCTAGGCTATCGAAGATAAGATCGGCTGCTCACGTAATACGCTTTAACGACAACCGGTGGGCGAGAACTGCTACCAGATGGATTCTTCGAGGTGTCAAGTGCTCTATAGGAAGACCACCGACCCGTTCGTCCGATTTCTTCACGAAAAGCTTAGAGGAAAAATATGATGATCAGCAAAGTCCTAAAGCGAGGAAGGCCCACTGGGCTACAGCTTCGAGTGATAGGAAAAAATGAAAGTTTTACTGGTGCTTGCTCGAGTCACTCGGCGATCAACGCAATGATACGTGATACAGCGCACTGAGAAGCCGATCCCATAGAGCAAGAACAGCCTTAGCATCTACCTTACTCGAGACATTAAATGTTACCAAAAATCTAGGAGTAAAGTGCTGCTTAGCGAAAAAGGCTCTAAATTACTCGTACAGTCGAGCGGGTACACACCGTAGTCTGACGAACGTTCACAGTAAAGTATATGTGGATACATAAAACGAGTAGCTACGAACGAGAAAAGGAGTTGTTTTATAATACTACTTAGGTCAAACTCCTGTATTACTCTAATAATTCAAGACTAATAAGAGTTGTTGAAATATTGGCAAAGTACTCATTATTTTCTGATTTTTAATCACTATAACAGCTTTTGAGCATTATATGTCATAGGATATATCAAAGGCAATAGATTTATGTTATGTCGATTTTCGTGCAACTTACAGAGATTGACAGGATGCCAACAATAGTATAGTTGCGCAGTGAGAGGAAGCATTGTAGCCATTTATAAGAAGTTTATTTGCCTCAACAGCCTACGAGTGTGTGAAGAAATTCGTCAAGCATCAAAGTATCAGAAAAACCCATATTTATTTTCAGCATGGAGAAAAAAAAACCAATTAAATGACAGAAATCGCACTGCCGGCGATATCAACTGTGGTCCCTAAAGGGTTAAGTACCACACAAAACTGCATGTATCATAGCAGATTCACATGTTCGGCATGTGATATGAATGTCAGATGAAGTACGGAAAAGGAATAGTATGGAAAAAACCGCAAGGCATAATGAGTGGAGCATGAAGTCCCACTTCTTAAAAAACAAAACAGCACCGTTTGGGGACAAAATTTTTGTTTCGAGATCATTCACTGTAAAGGAGACTTTGGATGAGGGCTGATAGGAATTTCAGTTTTTCTCTATCTTAGTACTGCAAATTTTTAATCATTAAAACGAAGATTTATGCCGAGATACGTAAGATAATAAATCGATAATGTGATTTTGGACAAAAGAAAGATAGGTGACTACAAATTCGGGAAAACTGAACAGAGATTACTAGTATTTGCGAGTAAGGAATCTGCCGCAAATCCCGCGCACGTGGTGCCGCGTTTTGGCGCGCAGATTCAAATCAATCACGAACTTTGGATAACTAGGGTGCAATTTGTCGTAAGAGTGTTGGAGAAAAGGAATGCTTAGTGATGCAAAGCACCAGATAGCGAGGTGATAAGCGATCTAATGTCAGCAAAAAGTTGATCTCACTCTTCCGACACACTGTGAAAACCTTTATAAAAAGTCAACCTTGATTTCAGGGTTGCTGACATTTTTTCAACCAATGGTTATTGAACTTCTAGAGAGAAACAGTCCACAGGCCCTAAGAGAGCAAAAGATGCATTCCGATTGTGACATATAATTTTATTTTCGCTTCCACAGCGCAGTAAGAAGGCGTTTCCACGAACGAAGTACAGTGTTGAAATTGTACCTCTTCAATCAACTACTTTTATACACATCATTTGTAAACAATGATAATCTGATAATTAAATAACATGTTTTGAATGCTTTGTCAGGTCTGTTAGGGGACTAGCACTAGTACTAAACGGAGCCGTTTTGTCTTGACAGTATGCAAAACAAGGGTATCATTCAAAATCGATGGCTAACGTTTCGTAGACCTCGCGTTCGTCAGAGCTTAGACATACTATATCATACCATACCTGATTATTCGGTCAATATTTCGCATATGCACTATGAATCTGATGCGAAACAATTCAGTAGTCTGTCTGGCTATTATAAGAGGAGTACCGACCTGATGCAAGTTTTACTTAAAGAAAACAACAGTTCGTAAGACATATTGCATTTTTACTACTCATTCCCAGGCTTAGAGAGAGTCGAGCTTTTGGGTTTTCAAACAAGTTTTGCATCATTTTCATGGCAGGAGCCCATTATTCACCAATCCATAATCATTCCAAGGATTTAGAGGATAGATTAAGCCTGGTCTATTTTGCAGTGAACTATACTGCGCTGTATTTTATGAATAATGCTCTAGTTAGCGAGGTTTTTAGACCCTTCCTACAGCGACTTTCTGAGAAGGCGCAAGTCATATCCTGGCTTACTGATAAGCTCAAAAGAGCCAAATCATTGTTGTGGATGATGTTTCGACACCGTCGTCTCATAGCTGTAATTATTCTAGCCACGAGCCCGACTGTTGGTCACTGTAATGTCGGGGCATTTATCACCTGATTCACGGTCATTTGTTACTCTGCCTAGATTCCTTCATAAACAAGTGATGCATACCCAAGGGATCGGCCTAACCGAAAAGCACTGTGTTCTTGATGAGCCTGTAAGAGCGAAACAGGCCTGTCTAGTACTGTGTAAGTAACTTATCAGACCTCATGAAAAGCTTAAAACATGTCGTGTGATCATCAGATTATCAGTGTAGAAAATATCCTCTTTCATGTTATCAAGTGGTTACCAGAAATCCAGAAGAGAAGTGCTGGACAGAGAAAAGGCCTCAAAATATTCGTGTACTCAGAAGGACACACGTCATCCGCAAACGATTAAATACCGCACAAATACTGTATAAGTTATAGCAAAAGCACATGCTCGGCTTTGATAAGGATACCACATGAAGTAAAGGTAAAGGATTAGCACGGAAAAAGGTCAGAATCTAAAGAGTGGAGCATATAGTCCTACTTCTAAAATCAAATTAGCAAAAGTATTCTTACGTTTTTTTTTTGGATAGGTATATAGATGAGCTAAAAATTCGTTGCTCTCCATTTGACTGTTGTAAGTCTTTTAGCATTCAAAAGATTTCCGCTGACATATGTGGAATTCAGAGCGCCTTGGCCGAGTGGCTGTGCTGCCCGTTGCGCAGCGAGTGGGACCGAGACCCACCCTCCAACTCTCCCTGGCAGTCAAAAACAACGCTCTATGGAGCGCCACAGCCAGGCTATCTTCGAAATTGCAAGGAGACGCGTTCAACCAGTATGCTAGGCCATTCAAGAAAAGAGACGGGAATCGAATTGAATGCTAGGACTACTAGGATCCGCTAGCAAGAAAATAAATTGGTACTTTTCCGTTATCTGCCCATCGTTTCGTCCCTTCAGAAAATGCTTATTTTGCGCTTGTTTTTGGCGGTTGAGTAATTATTCGATAGCTCATATCAAAAGAACTTGAATAATTATTCCATCTTCTAAAAGCTCCTGTTATTCCGCTGAAAGAGCAAGAACAATATTTGTTACTTATTCAAAGATTTCTCGCTAAACAAAGCTTTCTCTTCGTAGTTATAGTAATCGATCAATAGACCAATTCTTAAGATCTTCAATGATTTATTTGATTTTTGAAATAGACCCCGCATTACGCTGTAATAGCCATTAGACAATTGGGTTTTGCAAACTTCATCACTTCCATTATCCGCTCCTCAGTCCGATAGACTCCAAAAACATACTTTTTGGTCGTTTTCAATGTACAAGCAGCCATTCAGTAGTTTAGGCTATCGATTTTAGTGGTTATTTTGCCTTCAAAAAGGCCTTTTTATTGAGCTGAAAGAGTGAAAATAAGTTCGTGTTTTTCACTCGAGGATTTCTCGCTCACTAAAGCTTTTCCTTTCGAGTTTCAGTGACCATTCGATAGATCAGATCTTAGAAATTTCAGCGATCTATTTGGTTTTGAATGCGACCTCGTATCACGCTGCAACAGCCAAACAATATTCGCCTACGTAAAACTGGAAAAAAACCATCGAGTGCGAAATCAATTTTCTTTCGGTTCTTAGAAAGCACTGAGAAGTCTATTCAAGAAATCAAAAGCATTCCTGGAATTCTTGAAATTTGATCTATCGTTTGATTTTTTAGATATAAGATAGAAACCTTGGTCAGCGAAAAGTCTTTAAATGAGGGACCAAATACTTTTTTGCTCTTTCAGCGCAATAAGGAGGCTTTTTCGAAAATGAGGTGCACCAGTCAATTTTTTTTTTGACTTAAACGATCGACTAATTATTCAAACATTGAAACTGATCGAAAACACGTTTTTTTTCATTGGACCGAAGTGAAAATAGGATAGCTAAGGTAATCCATTTTCTGCGAGACCTAATCTTCTTATAGCTATCATAGCGTAATACCAGGTCCTCCATAAAAATTCAAATAAATCATTGAAATTCCTAAGAGTTGATCTACCAAATGGTCACCGAAACTCCGAAGGAAAAGCTTTAGTCAGGAAGAAATCTTTCAATGAGAAACAAAATTTTACGCTTGAGCATATACTGCAATAAGAAGACTTTATTGAAGATGAGAAAAACCACTCAAATTCTTTGAAATTGTGCTATCGAACAAATATTTTAATATTGAAAAAGACAAAGAAGTACGTTCTTCACAAATGGTCGAAATTTCGAGCAGATAGCGGAAAAGTACCATAACTTTGCAAAGGCGGGTCAACAAAGCATCTAAGATTGAAAAAAAAGTACGTGAAATAATAAATCAGTAAGGCCATATTGGAGAAAAGAAAGATATGAGACTAGGACTCAAGAAAAACTGAACAGAGGTCACGAGTTCTTGCGAGTTTATAGATCGCCGTTGAATAGCGCGTGGTTGCCGTGTTTTGACACGTAAATTCAAAATTTCGGACTATGGATTACTCGTCGCTATTTTTCGTTTGCGACGCGGAGCATCGCAGTAGTTAGTAACGTAACGTACCAGAAAGCGCAGTGATAAACGATGCCTTGCTTGAATTTTATCCCCAAGCACCTCTCGCAGTCAGACAGAGAACGTCCAAACTCGACTGCATTCAAGATTGCGAAGGAAAGGAAGAAAAGTAAAGGGAAGAAAGAAAGAAAGAAGCATCCTAGGACATTCGTAAGAAAGACGAAGTCCTTAAGCGGAGATGAAGCGCCACATAACATACTCAAAGACTTTGTGAAGGACGAATCCGAAGATACGTCGAATGGAAGAAATCACGGGATCCACGCAGTAAATTGTGAAACGGGTCGTCTGAACTAAAAATATCCCGTTAATTGCGCATGACATAAGAAGGACATTGGTAAATACTTACTTCTCGATAAGGCACGAGGTTGTCAGTAACAAGACTTATAAAATAGCATCTGACGTTTGGGTAGTTCAACCATTTTCAGAGTCGATGAAGGTCAAAATGACACTTAAACTACTTCATCAAGTACAACCATAACCTTAACAAAATTATCTCAACATCTATAGTTTGTTCGCACAGTCAATATGTTCTTCCAAAAACTCATCATTTTAGCCTTTATAAGTCTTCCCGTATTACCACTGTAATGTTGGTTAAGATTAGTTGGACCTGGTCTTGATTGGGTCCGTAATATGCCTAGCTTAAACCAGTGAAGAATCACTCAGAAGTATAGAGTAAAATTATGTGAGGTGATAAAAAAAATTTCCACAAAATATGTAGTGCCGGATCATACGAGTAAATAACCAATTTTATATATTTCATATTTTATATATATTTATATTTTATATTAGCATGGAGATAACTCCGCTACTGCAAAAAATCTTAGAAACCAAAACAGTTTGCCATCTTTTCATTGAAATACGAGTCCTATATATTGAGAAATTTAAGTTCAATATTAGAGGCACCGTGGCCGAATGGTTGTGGGGCTCGTCACTGCGCTCATGGAGCCAAGCTCCACCCCGACACTCTCCGGCAGACAACAGGAACGCCTTTTGGATCTCCACAGCCAGGCTATCTTTGAGATTGCAACGAGACTGGCTCAACAAGTATTCTACGAGGTACAAGAAGAAGACGATTAAACGAATTGAAGGCTAGAAGTCCTGGGATCCGCACAGTAAAAAAAAACTGTGACAACGGATTAAATAAAGTCTTTGAAGTAAAGAAAAAAGCGAGTGCAATAATAAATCAATAATGTAGTATTAGAGAAAGAAAGATGTACGATTAGCAATTGGGGAAAAACTAAACAGAGGTTACAAGTACTTGCGAGTACAAAGTAGGCCGTTGAATTTCGTGTGGTTGCCGCATTTTGACGCCTAAATCTGTGGACTTCGGATAACTCGTCCACCATTTTTCGTTAGCGGCGAGCAGTATCGCAGTGAATAGTGGTCAAAGAAATCAGAAAGAGCAGTGATCAACTACAATTTAGCTCGATTCCTTTCCCAACTCTCTGTCGTAGTCGGAGAGAGAACGCCTTAGCTCTGTAGCCTCCAAGATTGAGCATCAGTTCAGTCATTTTGGAGTCGATGAAGGTCAAAATGGCACGTAAGCACTTAGTCAAGCACTACCATAGCTTTGGCAAAAATCTTAACATCTAGAGTTTATTCACACGGTAAATAGGTTATTTCAAAAATTAATCCTTTCATTCTCTATAAGTTTTCCAGTATTACTACTGAAAAACTAGTGAAGACTGAGTGTATCAGTTCTTAAATAAGTCAGTACTGCGCCTGGCTTAACTATGAAAAGAACCACTCTAAGTTCCTTTGGCGAAGTCATGTGAGATCATAGAATATTTCTACAAAATACGGAATGTCGGATCACACAAGAAAACATCTAGCTTCGCATGGGCGTAGATATAACTGCTGCTACCACAGAAATTTCTCAAAAACCGAAATAGTTTGTCATCTCTTTACTGAACTGCGATTTTTGTAATTTACAAAAATTTAGTTGAATATTGGTGGAGGCGCCTTGGCCGAGTGACTGTGGCGCTCGTTGTGGTGCGCACAGAGCAAAGCTCCACCCTTCAAGACTCTCTGGCAGTCAACAACAACGCCTTTTGTGACTCCACAGTCAGGCTGTCTTTGAGACTGCAAGGAAACAGCTCAGTATGTATTCTTCGATCTACAAGAAGACGAAAAAATGACGTTGATGCTAGATGCTGGGATCCGCGCATGAAGAACACTTTGAAGACGGGTCAATTAAGTGCTTAAAGTAAAGAAAAACGCAAGTGAAATGATAACCAGTAATGTAGAATTAGAGAAACAAAGCTTTATATAATGAGGAATTATGAAAAAGTGAATAGAGGTTACAAGCTCGTGTGAGTCGATAGTCTGTCGTTGAATTTCGCGTAGTTGGTGCATTTTGATGGTAATCTCCAACAATACTTACTTATATGTTAGACAGAGCCAAACGAAAAACGATCTCATTCGCTGGTTAGAATTTTATCATAGGAGTGTTTGTGATCGTTTGAAAGAGTATATTTCTGGCTATAACCCCTTTTAAACCGACTCTTGAAGAAACTTTTTTATAACGCTGTAAAATCTAAAATAAAATAATTTTCGACATACATCGTTTGCCTTCATTTTTATCACGCGTATAGTTAGCTGGAAGCACGGAAAGCACACAGCGCGTATAGGAGTTTTCGTAGTATTTGAGTCAATAAATTGATCTGGAGTTTGCTTCGAAGAGGAGAAAAAATCTCTATTTTAATGGAAACATGTCTTACGCGATCGATCGCCACTCCTCGCCTCTCCTCTGCCCGCACCTTCACCATGTGAATTAGCAGGTGAAAATGTTCGATGAACACGTAAGACTCAGTTTTGTTTTCCCTGATAGACGGCATTTCCTGAACATAAGCGAAACGTTTGAATCGTTGAAACTTACGCTATCTAATGATTACTAATAATCCAAGGAAAGAGCTCTATGGGCGGATAATATGCGAGTGTAAAACACAAATTCTTTTTTTTTCCCTACAGCGTTATCAAAAGAGCTTTTTCAAGAAGCAGGCATATTTTCGAGTTCTTCGAGAATTGCGCTATCGAATGAGTACTAGCAGTCTATGGAAGGAGATTTCTCCAGAGTAATATAAGGGAGAAAAACAAGTATTCTGTGACAAACATATTACTCGAACTCTACAGCGTTATAAAGAGCATTTTTTGGAAATTTTCTAAATGGCTGTAGCAAGAAATTTAAGCTTTTGAATGGTTACTGACATTCCTATAAAAAATTCCTGTCCTGCGAATGACATCGGTTTTTCTTCTGTCGCCGTTTAACATTTGAGTACCCAAATTGGGAAGGTGAAAAAGCTTATTCCGAAAGTAATTGCGATTTAGTTGCAACCAGATCACAGCCACATGTTGCACACCAAATGCTTTAAAGGTTGAGCGTGTGCTACGAAGTCATGCTTCATCCTTCATATTTGTCGGATCTCGCATCTACCGACTATCACTTCTTTGAAGATCTCCATAGTTCTTGCAGGGGAAGCGCGCTTACGAGCAGCAGGATGCAGAAAATGCTCAAGTTTGTCATATCCAGAGGCACTTATTTAAGCTGTAGGAAAGAAAAATTTAGCCTTCGTTGGCAAAGATGTGTTGATTGTAGTGGTTTTTGATTTGATTAATGAAGATCAGTTCGAGCCTAATCATGATGACTAAAAATTCTAGGTCTTAAACCGCTATCACTGTTGCATAAGCCCAAGACTTTCTCGGAAGCTTCAACGAAAGTAAGGTGAAAAACACCAAGTCCCTGTCACAAGCTCAATAAATGAAGAAAATGTGATTGATGAGAGGAAACAAGCAGCCAAGATGCGAATACACAGCGATATGGCAGCTAGGTAGCAAAGATACAAACGATAGAAGCAATGAACTCACGTTTTGCGTTTTGGCGCCTGAGGGTAAGTAGTCCGTTTGATCTACCCAGCTAATAACATCAATTCCACACCGGGCGGGAGATGTTGCTAATGGTAGTTGGAGAATCTACAAGAGGATTTCAATTCTTCAGTTGTGTAACAAACTATTTACTCTAAATATTTATCTAAATATACTTCTTCTCAAAACATCAGCAAATATCTACCTTGCAATAACCTTCAAAGTACTGGCCATTCTTAAATAAAAGTTACAAAGTCCCAAGAACGACTATCTCTTAACCCCGGATTTAGTGGCCCTTTATATTTTGAACTAAGCTTAATACGTTTATGTTTTATGATATTATTTGTACAAGCAGCCAAAGTCTCGCCGGTTTGCCTTCTTTAAAGCTTGGAAAGCTTCATTAGAAAAAAACCATCAAATCTGGATCTAAATTGCAAATTGCACTCAAGCACACATTGACGTTGATCATACTAACTGTTTTTATGAGTCTTCCACTAAATTATTCAGGTAGAGACTCTTATGTAGAAATCGCTGGTCTCGTAATGTACTTCCTACATCAAAACAACTGCCTCATAAACTGTCTCATGCCACGTGCGATTACGAGGCAGTCTTCCCAGCGGCTCATGCTTGGAGTTCAAGTTATAGGACGTTTACACAATACTTAACGCAGAGCACTTCAGAACCATATTCTACAGCCATTTTCGTGAGACGGTACCTGATCAAAAATCGATACATTTAGCTAGGCAAGAACTTTTAATGAGAGAGTCAATAACCATTTGAAAGCTCGAACTTCTGATTAGCGTCACACGTGGCAGATTTTCTAGAAAAATCATTTTATGTCCTTTCAACGAAAGGGAGAAATTAATGCGTCACACATGCGTTTTTCTTGCAAGGCACAGCTCCTTCATTAGACTGTTAATAATCATTAGATAGCGTAAGCTTAGGTGAATCCACTGCAGTGTTTATCTTCTAAAAAAATCGCCTTAATGCCTCAATGCAATGAAGCAGAAAAAATAGAATTCGAGTTTCACATCCTCAACGTGCCTGTTCAACGGCTAATCTACGGTCGGCCTGTGTATGTGGTCACTGTAGATTTGAAGCGGCGGTCCCCTCAGCAATCAATCGATGCATGTCTTTTCGTTATAAAGAGGCGATTTTTGTCATTCGACCGAGAATTTTTTTTACCGCTTTGAATGAAACTCCTGATGAAACGTCTAACTTTGGAACTAGAAGATTTTTTGAGCGTTCTTGTACTTTTCGTTCTTCCAACAAAGTAATAGTTAAATTGCGTTTCTATTGTTAAACATGATTTTATTTCGAATGTTACATCGTTGGTCCTTTTCGAGAACCGGTCACGGCGCCGACCAGAGACTGAAGCTTTCAAATGATTCCTTTCACCCTTGTGAAAAGTTCTTGTCCAGCAAAAGGAACCGGTTGTTGACCCAATGTCGCCCAACGAAAAAGAACCGTCTACAGTTTCACACAATGTACTTATGTATCGGCGAATATGAATTTCAGACAATATACACTGTCAAGTTTATCTTGTAGCAAACGTGAAATCACTAAATTTCGTGGAATTATACAGCAACGAGTCTAAGTCCTAAGCACGGTCGATGCACTGCGCTTTGATTGTTTGGAAAGCGCAGATGTGTACACCTAAACTGTTCATAAGATTTTTTTAGATGAGATGAGATAAAGTCATATTTCATTAGGCTTGTCATTTCCCATACAGAATTTTCTTGCAGCCGCCAAGTTCTGGATTATCCCTTGTCTAAATTAACTAATATCAACTGGAAGTAAACGAATCAGTGACATATGCTTGGTCAAACAGAGAGTAATTATTGAGCTGGCTGTAGCATACACTCTGCACAACCATTACCAACAGGCAACTCATTAATTTCTAATTTTGAATAGTTAAGATGACGTTTAGATTTGTGTGCAATAAGAAAGTATCAAAATTAAAAGACTTGTTTTGTGACTTTTTGCATAGCATATTACAATTAATGGAATGACACTGATAGCGTGATCAGGTAGTAAATGGGTGTTTTTTCTTCGAATATAGTATTTGTATATGTACCAAAGTCACATGAGCGTTTCAAGCAAGTCATGATCTATAAAAACTCTTATATGGAGACGCTACTTTTCATCATTCCTGTTTGGATTTCTGTAATTTGGTACACTGTAGTTCGAGCACGTTGTCAGTGCCAGCAAACGAACTTGTAGCTGACAAACTCCTTTGTATTTACGTTACCATCGTGAGGCGTATTTTGCCACTTTCTATCTTACGAGCTTGTTTCTTATCTGGTATGAGTAAGTAATTCTCTGTGCTGAATCTCTTTGGACCTTTATCTTTGTCTAGCATCTTTTGTACGCATGTTACCTTTTGTGTGTCTAAATCTATCTTTCTGCATGCGCAGATTTTTATGTAACCGTAGACTTATTGCAGCGCTCCATCTGACAAACTTCTTGTCTATAGTTCAAATAGAAGCTTTATTCAAAACAGAAAGGTCGGTTGTCAGTTAGCAGTTGCCATCAGCTGGCAGTTAACGATTAGCCGTTAGGGTTACTGTAATCCTACCGTAGCCAATCCTCTCAAATCATTGGTCTACTTCCAGTTTATTCATCGCAAAATTGCTTGATCCTACCGTGTTCTGCACCCACAGTATCAGGTCAGTGTCAATTGCAATTATCTCATGCGAGTTCAGAGTTAATACCAGACAATTTCGCTTATAACGCCAGACCAACAATATTAACCATTTGAGCGCTGCGCTCGTGGACTACTTTGAATGATCGGACTGTTGGCCTTTCCGTGTTCCATTCAGTTACTATATCATTCAAGCATTCAACGCTTGAGACTGATCCATTCAATGATTTGTCGTGATCATTCACATCACACTCTCTTTCCACTGTCGCACCATCTTTGAATGTTCAGTTGAGGTCGGCACATCGCCTATGTTTTTTGTGAAGTGGGGTCGACCACCACGCATTCGAAGCAAATTCAGTGAGCTATGTCTTTAACATTACCGAGGCAACCAAGCCCATTTCTAATCAAACACCGTTTAGCTGCTGGAGGATTTTAATCATACGTCTGATCCCCAGACCATCGTTTCACATACAATCATCCGTTGAACGCCAACCTCGCTTTGAAGCTCCAGAGAGTTGGCATGCACCATTTTGCGCTCTGCCACCAGATCGTGCTCCACAGCTGGTCGTGACCGTATAATTTTACTGCATCACGATCCACATAGTAGCTCTTAGTGAAGCTGCCTCAGTTTCCATTCTATGCAAAACTTTTCGCCGCGGTTGTACGCACTTGTAAAACATTTGTTCATCGTAACCAAATCCATCGTAAATAACATCGAGGCGTTAATGTGTAATTATTACTTATTATTGTCTGTGAGAATTTTAGAGCTTTTTGAGGTTGGTTCGTTAGAGCTTACATAAGTTTGGGGGTATGGTTCGCTTCATTGGAGCCACGCTCCCCACTGTGAGCCCTACTTCATAGCAGGGATGGGGAGACGTTATGGTGAGAGCACATGATAATATCTTATCACCACTTCTTTCAGCGGGCGGTACCACTAAAACGGTCGTATGGTATTGACGTACCAAGCCTGAAAGGCTTTAAATATGCTTACAGACTATATTGTTTACTTACAGCAAGGCTGAAAACGGTCGATGAGATGGAGAAATTTTTTTGTTAGGCAAGAGCGTTCTTTAAGCAAGACTTCGAAATCTTTATTAACGAAGAAATCGGAGATATACTCCATACAAAACAAAGATTTTCTCACAGCGCTGTGGCACTCAAAATAAACTTACACTCCACACTCGTCGCGCTTACCGCGCTCTTATTTCGCGTGCCAGAGCTTTCGCTAGACTATCAGTAACCATTCGCCAACGTAAACCTTGGAGATTTCGGAAATGTACGTAATTTTTGGAAAAGATTCTTTACAACGCTGTAGTAAAAAAAAAAGATTGAGTTTCACATGCGCCGTGTGGATCGACACCACCGATCGATAGAAGTAGCAGATGTGATTCACATGTGAGGCCGATTCTTATTATTATATTCAGGACGTTTCCCCAGTTTGACAAATAATCTGGATAAAGCATACAATGGTGTTGCTTGAAGATTTCCTCTACACGTTATGTGCTTTTCGTGCCTCGAATTAGACTGCTTAGGCTTGGGATGAGGCGTAAGCTCTAGAGCAAGTTTCCATGGTAATATTCAGTGAAATCAGACGGTTTAAGAAGTAGAACAATACAGTGAAGTTTCTCTCCTAAAAGTTAGAAGCAAAAAACATCAGAAAAAAATTACCAGAGGGGGAAACAATCTCTAAAAATTACAGAAATCCTAATTTTCTTTTGAATGTCACGGAGCTGTGAGGCCAACTAAAAAAAAGGAATTTTTGAACTCTCTGATTGGTTTTCAAAAGAATACTAAGTGTAAATAGAAGGTCTTCTCTCACCGAAGAAAGTTTTTTAGGAAGTAACTGCCCGATAGCCGATATAATCCGTACTTTGTTACAGAGTTTATTTCTAGGTTAGTGTCTTCTACAAGTTAGCTTCCGGTGATGTGTCGTGAAATCATCTCGTGTTTAAGCTCATTAGTCAACTCAGGCTAACAACAATTTTTTTTTGTCTGGAAGTCGTCTCGAAGTCTTCTTTCTTTCAGGTCCTGAATGATATACTCGGATGTTCAAAGAACCTGTTTCATGTGATATAAGTTTTCGCAATCGTGTGGAGTTGCATCTAATAACGTGAAGAATCGCACGAATGGCGTATGGAGAGAACGATATCGAGCATAGATTTCAAAAAATTTTGTTTTAGTAATTCCATATTTTTCAGTACCTCTTTGAAAGAAAAGCGTTCCCAGTAAGCATAAAAATGGTTCATCAAACTTCTAACCTCAGGAAAGTATATCTAGCTAATCAAAACACTGCATAGGTAGTCAATTCTGATCAGAAAGAACCATTGGAACATAACGTTTTTTACGTGATATGTTCGTATTGTTAACACTAGCTTACCTGTGTCCTTTCACTAGCCAATGCACCAAAATGATGCGGCATAGCAGAATGATCAATGAGCTATCAAGTACCTCGGAGTAGAATTTGTCGACTGGTTGCTTTATATGTGCTGTGATTTGCATTGTTTAATTTTTCAAAATATAGGTAAAATATGGGAAGCTGTAAGCGGAGTTAGGTTAGTGGAAATTGTAACTTTACTGCATTACAATCGTCTTTTGCGCTATTGTAGCCAGATGAACCCATGAAGATCAATTCTAAGAGAGAACGCGAGGGGTTGACTGCTTCCTTGAAAGGTGCTACAAAGTAAAATTTGAGATCGCTCCTTTCAATCTACTTGTGAAAGTCCTCGTTTGCCCACGCGGGCCTTGTTTTTTCACCGTAATCCTCAATCTTTAGCATTCAGTACGTTTATTACAATAACAACAATAATGATGATGCAATAACAACGATACGGCAATGGCAAACATTACAAGCGGCTGACTGAGTGTAAGATCGCTAACTGATAATAAGATATTAAGAAGAAATTACCTTAAAATATGGAAGTAAGTTTAATACAATGAGAGATTATGTGAAGAATAAGTGTGACTCAAAACGCATTCACAATAGCACTATGTTATTAGCATTGTAAAATATAAGTGAAGGACTGAGATTCAACATATTGTCGCCTATATGAACCATAGTAAACGCTATGCGTTACACAGTGATTAGCTTCACATAATAGGAGAAAGCTTGAAAGGTAGAGTGTATATTATGACGTGGAACTATAGGATGAAGGCTATTATCATTGAAACTAATGAAACTATTGCATACAAATGATCCACAAGGTGTTTCCAAACCACAGGTGCAACAAGAGTGCGGGTGCAGGAACTTGTGATGATAGGCTTGCTTAGTTCAGGTCAATAGCTATGAAAGAACTTACCTATCAGACAGTAGTTATAATAGAGGTTTCCTACAATGAGACAAGCCATCAACAGCCAACAAATACAAGAGAGCATTGTCCTCTATCCATGAGATACTCGTTAGTCGGCTCACCGGCACATGGCACACTAAAGCACAGCATACCTAACAACGAGGTCTATTTGTACTGTTAGTTTATTTACAACAGCCTAAGTCCAGCTGTAGTCAAGAATCGAAAAAGCTCAAGGAGATTAAAGGATTCAGTTTATCTGCCTATCTACCCCCGATACAGATTAGTGGAATGGAGCACGTTCTCTGTCTCGCTCAGCGCCACAAAGGATTTATCACTAGGGATTGATGCAGTTCAACTAATACTTCAAAGTATACTACTTTTCCAGTGGAATGATTGGATATTGTATGGCAGTTAGTAATTTACCACTATACTAACGAGATTCTAAAGTCGCATCACAGCCAGTTAACTGGCCTTAAGACGATAGCCGTCCAGTTAACTAGTTGTAATGCCGATTTGTTTTTGCAGTTTCGTTAGAGGTGCTGATAAATTACTAAATGTTCTCTAATATATAATCAATCATTCAAGTACGAAAATACTATGCACTAAGGTAATAGTTGAAATAAAAAAATCCTTATCAGTGAATTCTTGGTGACGTTGAGAGTAACGCAAAACGTGCTTTATTCCACACTACCGTTATCAGGGATTAATTACGCAGCCGAATTGAGTCCCTTCATCTTTAAGGTATTTTGAGTTGAGGAACCAAAGGATTGAGAAAAAAAAACAGAATACATAGGTATCTGCACATAGTTTGGTACACATTTCACAGACCTGTGAATGAAGTCAGCAGGTGTGGTTTGTCTGAGACTGATTTCAATTGTCCAAATCTCTGAAATTATTCGAAAATGGAGACTTTTTGATAGTGCTTACATGACCAACATTTAGAAATAGTGGGATTGAGAAAGTTCGAAGAAGAAGAGTACGGAAGGTACACTAAAATTTTAGGACCAAGTCAGTCTACCAAAATCGCAGTAGATCAGAATGTTGCGTGTGTATCAATGCATCTCTAATACACGCGCGATTGCCCGAGTGAGACAAGAAAACGCCAAACATTTCGCAATGTCTGTGACATCGGAAAAAAACTATATAAATTGATAGCATACTTTGAGCCTTTCCTAAGATCTATCATGGCACCTGTAGAGTGCAATACCTCTGCGTTACTTTTCCATCGTCACAAGTTGCGCTGTGCTTTTCGCTTCACTCAGCTTCACGAGGAGATATCCCATATTTAGAGGGACCGACATCGTAATATTTACACGCGCCGTTAAGTGAAAAATCACCGAACGTGCAGCGATGTATACTCAATTGTTGTTGGCTGTTACTCGTGAAATATCATATCATTCTTTGAGTGTTTTTTGAGATCTCGCTCAAAACATTGTAATCTATAAGGCTGTAGCACGTGTATTGCACTGTATAAGGTCATGAAAGATTTCATTAAAGGCTCAAGATATGCTATAAGATCATGTTGTTTTGAGCAAGATCTCAAAAAAAAAAAACACTCGGAGCGAAAGGCATGATACTTTACGAAAATTTGTTTTTTGGAACATGCGGTAGTAGGGGTGCCGACGACAATGATTTTTTGGTGGAAGCGAATTTTAACGATGACATCTCCGAATGCTTCATTTACGTTTATTTAGGTCAGCAAGTCAATATGATGAACGGGTGAGTCGAGAGTCGATCAAGAGAAGCGAGCGGCTTTGAAAGCGGTCAACGGCATCGGAGATGTAAGTGAAGAGAGTGAACATTTGACTCCTTATCCACATGATGACTCAAGTTATCCCAGTCTCAACTTTAAATTTCAGGAAACACGCCCATACAACATTAGGAATAATTACTATGTGGCCTTAATTGAAGCTCCGTTGGAATATCGGTGCTAGGGGCATCTTGTATCTCCCAAATGAGGAGAGGATCCTTCTAACCTACGTGAACGATTAAAATCAGAAACGTCATTCGACACCCCAGGTTATAGAAGATAGAGTTGAACAAGTAATGCGCTTCAACAGAAACCGATAGACAAGGCCCGTTACCGACTGCATTCCTCTAGATGTCAAACACACTACAAGAAGGCCACCCATTCGATGGCCCAATTTCTTCACGAAAAGCCTAGATGACATGATGCTCAACAAATTCTCAGAGCGAAAAGCACTCAGTCGGCTACTGTCGCACGCTATGGGGAAAAATGAAAGCTCTACTGGTCTCGGATTGGGTGGCTAGAGTCACTCGACGATCAGCGCGGCGCCTAGTGATATGGATGATGAAAGTGGGAGACGCAGCATTCTTCTGTGTGGAAAAGCAACACTTCAGCATTATGGAGGAAAAAGCCTTTGGATTAAGCGCTCACAGTACATTAATAAGTTATTTTCCGTGAAATCATGACAATTATAATATGCAAACGCCAAATGATAGCTCTAATGATGCTCTCGCTGCGCTAATTTTCTCATTGACTACTGATGTAGGTATTAAACGCGAGCCTTTAACCATCTCTGAGTCATCTCTGTCTCAGACCATTGCGATTCCATTGCAACAAGTACAGTGGCGGATGGGCAACATTGTCAGATGAATGCACAAAAACTTCTCAACTGCTCTCGTCTATGTACCTGTGCTCTAAGCCGTAAACTTTGAGTATCAATTAGTGTTTTGGAGAGAATAGTGCATCTCCTTTAAACGTCTCGGAAAAAAGAGCTTTGTTTCCGTGACACTGAATTGACAGAGAAACGGACTTTCTATGTTAACGATCAGAAGTATGTTGATGCTGCTCGAACTAACGATTTTCTAGGCAACATATTTCTACAGGTATTAGTTGTCGCTAGACTTTCAACTGGCAATACCTATTACAAACACTATCAGCTTTCCATTTTATATGTACAAGAAGAACAGTCATAAGGGATAGAATGCGATCTTTTTTTAACGATATGTGACAGTTCACTATGAGTTACTGAGTACGCAAACTGCTCACACGTTCTATACTCACTTAATCCGCACATACTTCTCACAACCGCATCTTGATAGGTTACTGAAGTGAGAAACTTATAACGCTTATGAAATCCGGAAAGACTTAACTCAAGTTAAGTGACTGACCTTACGTACCATAGCAAAGCCCTCATTATCTTCCAGTTCTGTGTAATGCGAAAAATCATTGCTAGAAATGTAGGTGTATTCTTCTTGAGAACGCAATTCTCTGCATCCTCATTATCCTTATCATCATTCGCACGGGAAACAGTTCTTTTTGCACGATAGATCACTGTGAAAAAAATAGAAAACTTGCCACTCTTACGCGCCATCACAAGAAGAAAAATCTAGGTGCATGTTTGATGAGAACCGTTTGGATACAATCGAAGTGAAGAAATTATGAAGTTTTGCAAAATGGAAGCTCAGAGCTTTGGTTTCGAAACTTCATACCAGATGTTTTTTGGATTTGTTCTTGTCTTCGAAGTGTGATCTGTCCAATTAAAGCGCGAGATTGGCAATGAAGTGAAACTACTGACTTTCGATTCATGGTAGTTTACCATAAGGTGAGCCCGATCTTGTCACGAAGATAGCATGATGAAATGCAAATCATGTCATCTGTGGCTATGTAGTCTAGCTAAATGTCAAACATCTATACATTGAAAATTCTGGTCAGTGATAGTCCTTCGGATTGGACGTTGTGAACTGGAAAACTCCTAATTTTCAAGAACTAACAACTATAAAAGATTACGCCTCAAGGGCCCGTCTCGGAAAGGATTGCAGATGAACTCATCAAAGGTCCAAGTATCAAGAGTAGTATTCACACGATCACAATTCCTGCCAGGTCACAATCTTGGCAAAGAGAGCTGGATCATATATTTCAGACGCCACTTCTTTACAAAGACCCAAATGAGACTAAATCAAGCTTACACGTTTTTCTGAATAGATCTTTCATTGCTGCACCGAAAGGATAAACTGGAACATCTCGTCGATTGAGATAGAGGATAGTGTTACGCACGTGTTACGATAGAATAATATTTTTCAACTTGTTCGCGACGGTGGCAATTTTCGGCCGCTGAGCAATACGGACGGTGACGAAAAGCGGCTATCGCCGCGCGTTCCAGTGATGATCTGATGCTTCGATAAAGTTTAGATTTATGCTATCACTAGGGGGGTTTTATTTTCATTCAAGATTAAATATCACTGGGAAGACTTTATAGAAGCCTCTCAGTAGAAACAGGGCCGGAGCTTCTTTAACCTCTCATTTTCCAACAGGAAAACCATACCCATAATGAGAGGAGAAATTCTCATCGCTTATTTCGTATTTTATGCTAATTCATTTGGGCTTGCCATATTTCAATAGTATCATTGCTTTTTTCTTATGCCAGCATCAATTCGCTTTTTACGTTTAGCTGAATCAATGATAATCAAATATATAATTAGTTTGCAGAATAAAATTTTGCCTTAGAAATGTTTCACCTTCCATATCCACCCATTATGCACCGTAGCGGAAGTCGTCACGGTGCCTGAAAACTCCTAACAATGAATAGTTTGTTGAAAATTGGATCGAAAATGCATGCAAAGCTGCTTCATCGAGAACTTTCAATAATTTTGCGATAATAAGTTTATTGACTAGCAAAATTTGATGCAGTGCGCGAAGGATTTCGAACTATAGACATTGATTCCAAATTTTCGCATTCGTCTTACGTGTTCTACGCATTTCATTTCAGTTGAACGTCCTCTTCGTGACTCTTGTACCTTTTCCTTGCAAAATTTAGAGAGTCATATGGAGGACTTTGGACTATCAACATAGCTTTTAAGCTTTACGATTGATTTTACGCTGCTCTCGCATTTCATTTCAATTGAATTTTATCATTGTGGTATGCTACACCTCGTCCAGTTCCCATATGTGAGCATGTGCATGTGATTGTGACGATCAATCAGAACATCTGAGTCCTCCTGGTTCAACATCAGCTTTCGTGAGATATGCTAATTCACCTATGGCCAACGTGAGTTATTTATCTTCAGCATCATTCTATGGCACTTTCTAGCAGAATTTTAGGGTTCCTCCCCTTGACCCCGATATTGACGGGAGTAATCCGCCTTCATTGGTAGCTGTTATATTTCAGAATTTATTGAGATTACACGTTGCGCAGGAGAACCGCGTACTTTTATGTTATGAAACAACTTTGTGAGAAAAGCGACAATCGCTCTAAGGAAGCCAGTAAGTAGTGCAGACCAGCAGTTTTATCATTGCTTTGACGTACCACGATAGTCCGACAACGTCGGTGTGCACAATATGCTCTCACTAGAAAGCAAATGGTACATCTGAAATACGCTTTAGATAAAGTCTTGGAAAGGTTTTCTATGCTGAGAGTGTGGCACCGATTTTTAGAGTAGGGATTTTGAGGCGAACTGGGCACCGTTTCTACTAAATGTAGGTTCACAGAAATTTCCCAGCTGCCATTTACCTTTTCGTGACGAAAAAGTATGGTTAAAATCAAACAGACGATGCGCTGACTACTTCAAAAGTAGAGCACAGATCGTCGGTAGACCGTGCTATGAAAGCATTTTCGGGGAAACAATTTTTGCATCAAGGTTTGTATCTCTCAGTTTATCGAACGGATGACATAAAATAGGGAAATGCTCTTCCACGCAATGATGCGTGCGAAATATGGTGACTTTTATCGTTTCTAGACAGCCATTTTCCGAAAAAAAGGTTTGGGTAAAAGTTTAGTGATATTCTACCGCTTAGCGATGATTATATCCTCTATTCACCATACGTTTTACCAGATTTGTATGGGGCCATGCGACAATGTTCATTAACCGTCCAAATGGAGAGGCGACACGTGTAGGAGGAAAACACGCCGTACCGAAAGAGTTAGTATCCTCAAGTAGATTGAAAATACTTAACATATGAAGTTCGAAAAGCCACATCAGTAGGAAATATCAAGCCTCGGAGCCGTTTCCGCTTCATTTCTCACACCGTCATGCATCTCGCTCATCACAGTACATGAATAACGAATGACTTCTACTAGGTAGTTCTATAAGTTTTTGCTGCAAGATAGATACTATATTAAATAATAAAAAATAATTGAAATTACAAAACTTTGGTAATGTTCAGCTACGCAATCTTCGTGAACGTTTCGGTATACAAGTTGCCTATATTTGCTTGGATGGAGCTGTCATGGGAACAAATTCGCTCACTCACGTACAGCGCCCGAGGCGAAAAAGCCAGTGAAGCGGCGCTCAAGTTTAATGGATCTTTCCGTGAACGGCACGAGGGCCTAAAAATCATGTGGGACAAAAGGGCCCACACTGCGCGACGTCAAATCTCCTCAACCACTGTTATATAGGCGCCGCGTCCCGTGAGAAAGGCGGAGCAGCTCATGAAAAGACAGACGCCAAACAGCATGAGGGATGTGAAAGACGGACCCAGGTTCTCAGGGAGCACTTTCATCATGGAGTGGTGGAATTTCATCGAGAAAGCTTCTACAGAGATAATTTAAGTAGAAAGATCATCTATATCTTGCATATTTCATCTCTATTTGTTATGTTCAACAAGAAAACTACATCGTTAAATGATAGCGGCATTGATAATGATTGCGATAGTGATAATAATTGTTACTGTCGCTGCCAAAAATTTAGCCCTCTATCGTCCGATAATGATATCAAACTCAAAAGTAGATTCTATCTAGAAAAACTTGGACTTCCTGATTTATAATCGGAGAAAAATATTGTTTTTTGCTGACATTTTCACAATGGTGACGGAGATTTAAAGTTTTTACGCTAGCGAATCTCATAGTGTAACACTTTTCTTCTTCACTTTGAAAATCTTCGTCTATTCAGTTATTGAAAATGTTACTATTGCTACAAAAGAGAACAGCCAATTGTCACTGTTCTGAGCTGTTTGTGAGGTCTGATAAGGGCACTTAGACAGTGTTAGACATTGCATAGACAAACAGTCGAACTTGTAGCGGCTAAAATGAATCACGCTTTCATTCGATAATCACTGTGATATTGAGAGGGAAAGTGATTATGATAATGAAGGGATAATGAAAATAGCGATGATGATGATGGTGTTAATGATGATAGTGATAATATGATAGTGATAGTGATATTGTCAGTGCTTATGACAGTGTTAATGACAATGACAATCACAGTGATAATGTTAATGATGCTGATGGTGGTGATAGTGGTCGTCGTGAAGTAATAGAGATTGCTGCAATGAATAATGTTCATAGATTACGCCGATCGAAAAATTCCCGCATATTGCAGTATGCAAAAGCATTGTTGACTAACAAGCTTTGTTTTGTAAGTTTTCGCATCACCTTGTAGAGCAAATTTCCCTCCGTCTTCCTTGTCAACCTCAATTTTCTTTTGGTCTCAATCATCTACTGTAATTGCAGCGATTCATGTCGTAAGAATGAAGGCGCTAGTGGGACGCAGGAAGCACAAACATTCTCGCAGAGTGTTGCAGATGCCTCGCCTCCGAGTGTCGCGCAAGCGACGGCGTGACGCCGCCTGCCTATCAAAGGTGGTCGTAAAAAGTTTCCAAGACAGCGCCATCTAAGAGCAAGTAAAATCAAGTTGTATATCAAAATGTTCACAAGAAAATGCACAAATGAAAGTTACTAAAGTCGTGCAATTTTAATCGATTTTGATCAATTGGTTTGAGCCAGAGTAAGTCCAACGAAAATAACATTCATAAATGGATGGGTTTTGACTATCCCTTAATGAATGCACTGGGCAACATCATTTTTGACGGACTACTCATTGTTTTCTGACTTTAAAGCTACCAAAACTAATAGAATTTTATCATGATGTTTTTGCACAACTTATGCGATTGACAGAATGTTGTCAATAGTATAACTGCGTAGAGATGAAGAGCTTTATAGCCATTCATAAGAGTTTTATTCGCATCAAAAGCACACGAGTGTGAGGAGGAAATCGTGAACCATTGAGGACTACAAGAGAACCATCTTCATTTTCAGAAGGAGAAAAATATTTTGATCAAACAACAGAAATAGCACGACTGCAGCAAATGACACTGCTGCCAATTCAAGTGTGGTTTCAGAAGGTTAAACACAACGCAATTATTGCATGTATATTAGATGAATCACATTTTCGGCACATGATATGATTTCATGATGAAGTACGCAAAAGGAATGGTATAAAAGTATTTCTAAGATCTGATGTGTGGAGCATAAAATCCTATTTCTAAAAAATCAAAGCACTGCCGCTTATGATTGAAGAAGTTTTTTTTTAACGATTTTCCAGACTGTTTAATGGAAAGGGGACGATGATTGAGCACTGATAAAAATATTGATTTTTTTTCTATCTCAGTGCTCCAACACTTCAATCGCTTGATTATGATTGATGATTGCATGCGTGAGATAATAAATCGATGTAATATTGGTGAAAAGAGTGTTAGGTGAACGCCAACTAGCTCGCAACCGATTATAAGACCGTCTCTGTATGATGAAAGATTGTCCTAACGGCAGGGACGGTGATAGCATGAGCGTAGATACAGTTTACCTAATCTCTTGCAAAGCGTGTAGCGTTAAAAATATTGGCGAAACGGGTAGGCCGCTCTATGCCCGCATAGAAGAACACCTAGCAGACAATCGTCTCAATAGACGGAACACGCCTATTAACGCATAGAGTACAGAAGCACGACGGAGTTGATTTTGAGATCGAAGTCACCATCCTTGCGCAGGAACAAGAAACATCAGAGCGAAAAATTCTTGAAGAACTTTGGATTAATACCACCAATCCAATTATAAGTCGGAGAGGAATGCCTCGTTATCACACGTGCTCCGGTGATATTCACTTGAATCATTCAGTGGAACACATATAAAAAGCGATGAGTATGTTGAGAGTTGATTTTATGCTTGATGCGATTGAAATCTAGGTCTGGTGATTTTTTCTAAAGGAGTAATGCAGGTGTTTGACTGATTGTATTGCAAACATTTTGACCTTTCCAGGCTCTGAAGAAGGCGAACTGCCGAAACGTCAGCTGTAAAATAAAGTTCAATTAACACCTCTGTTTGGCTTAAGAAAATCAGAAATTGTATTGGATGCCTCCAAGATTGTTCTCCATTTGAGTGCTGTAAGTCTTCATAAACTCAAAGTTTTGTGGAGACATATGTGAAATAATGAGTGCGCCGTGGCAGAGTGATTGTGGTATCGCGGCTTGCGTGGGGTCAAGTTCCATCCCTGAACCCTCTTCGGCAGTTAACAACAGCGCGTTATGGAACGCCCAGGTAGGCTATTCTCGTGATTACAACGAAACTCACCAAACCAGTATTGTACGATGTTCAAGAAGAAAATGAAAAAACGAATCAATGATGGAAGTAGTGGGATCCGCATAAAGAAAAAAAATGTTATTGAAGACCAATAAGGTTGCTAAAGTGAAAAAATACATAACATGGTTATATAAAATCATGTATTTCAAACAAGCAATTCTTTATGCTCAGTCTCTTTTGCGCCCTTATCTTTGTCTCCCATCTGTTGCTTCTCTATAACCTTTGTGTGCCTAGATTTTTGTCGAATTGTAAGATTATTCTAGCATTTGCGCTGGCAGAGGCCCATATACATGGTCAATTCAAAATAGAAAGCGTAGTCGTCAGCTGTCAGTTCTCAGCTGCTATCAGTTGCTGTTAGCGGCAGGCGATTTGAATTACTGTATATCTACCGCATCTATCACTCCCAGTCTCCGCTATTCCTATTGGACAAATTCTGGCTTAGTTACAGTAGCCTATACAACCTTTACCGCGTTTTCGCATATACACGAGCAAGCCAGTGTAAATTGCAATCATCTCTATAAAGTCATAGTCATTTCCAAACATTGCGTCCTGCCCACTAAGTTCGTCGTCAAGCTGTGCTTGAGATTGTCGACTGGCCGCTTCATTAACAATTCCCAAATCCGTCATTCCTTGATGAGATGCATACAAATTTGTTCCCACGACAGCTCCGTCTCAAAGAATTTATAGAAAACTTGTGCATCAAAATGTTCTCGAGAAAAGGCGATTTTGAGCGATACGAGCATCATGCGATTTCATTACAAAGATCATATCAAAAACCAAAACACTCACGAATTTTCGTCAGAACCTGTTGATATTAAGATGAAATGCCATTAAGACGTCGCAAGGCAGCAAGATGAAGGGATTATGAAAGGAAGAAATATAAAGAATTATTGCACAAAAATAAGCTGAAAAAACTGGGAAAGAAGCTGTATAAATGAGCACAGATTTTCGTATATCGTGACAAAATATTAAGGAATATAAATGACATTAATAGAGGTACAAATTACTTCAATAATGGCAAGTTGAGCACTGTTAACAGCAGATAGCAAGTTTACAAACAGTAAAAAAGTAGACAAAAGTACGGTAGAATTCATAGCAATCAAATAATATTTCTCGTTAAGAGAATTCTTGATGAGGAAGAAAATCCATCACTACCGATAAGCGCTGCCGAAATCGCAAATGAAACAATTTTATCTACGACATCTCGGTATTTTCAAGACTCTATAGATTATACTGGGATTCATTCACTTTTATTAGAAGTCCTGCAAGTTTACTTTCATAAACGCATGTCGATTTACTGATTTTTGCTTCAAAGGGTTGTGAATTCACGATTAATACCAGAAAATAAACCATAAGAACAAATGTGTCACTATAACACGAGTCTTGGCACCTTATATGCGCTTAATCTTTTAGCTTGATCTACGGGGCAGTGCCGAGGCATCGATTATTCTCAATTCAAACGTTGTTCACAGTGGTCATCTCTCACATGTCACCTGTTTTCCCGTTGATCGTCGAGTGACTCAAGCGTGTACCAGCAACACTTCCATTTATCCCTATCACGTGCAAAGGTAACCCAGTGAATCCTCCTCGCTCTAGCAAATCGTTGATCATCAGATCTTTCTTTCAGGCTTTCCGCAAAGAAATTGGACTATGGGGTCGATGCTCCTATTCTTTCATGAAAATCCTAGGAGAAAGACATGATGATCAACGAATTGCTAGAGCCAGGAGGACTTACTGGGCACTCCTGCAAGCGATAAGGAGGAATAGAAGTGTCCCGAAGAATGCAGTCGAAACGGCTCATGACCATCGGTTGTCGTTGAAGCGCATTACGTGTCCGGCTCACCTGATTTTTGGTAGCCTGACTTGTAGAACGACATCACTGGCCTATGATCGATGCCGCAGGTTAAAACTTTGGACCACTTCTCTGCGACAGCGCATGGATGCGTTATCATTATTTTTCAGTCAGTGGATTACGGGTGATAATGACTGTCTAGAAATCCATCTCATCAACAGTTTTCAAACACGTCATAGAGAGACAAGTCTCCCTATTTCTGATGTAAAGTAAGGTTCAGTGTGAATCGTGGCCACTGATGAAGCGGGCGACATCGGCGAAAAGTACGTATGTCTTTGGAGTATGGAGGTCGGTAAGACGGTGAAGATTCTCACAAGCTACTAAAAGGCCTAACTCTTTGAGTCTCATATGGTATTTATATGTACCATTGTTCGCGACGTCGCGCGACTCGCCTCAGAATTTCTTCGGCGCACTCAGCCATAGAAATCTTGGAAGCCGTCTGGAAAAGTTAGGTGACAAGAAGGCTTTATCAAATGATGAAGCTCACAACAGAGACTACTGTAATAGTTTTTTAAGTAGAAAGAATGCCCATGTGTCGAGAAATCCTCTATGTTTCAACAACATAATCACATCACTGTTGAAACGAACACATTTTCAAATGCCAGATAACGTCCGTTCACGCTTGTTTCTTTGGTATGAATTTACGTTTCCGTAATCGTATGATAACAGTAGAAACGTTGATTGGTACTATGTTTGTTTGTATAACGACCTTTATACTACGCTTTATTCGTCCATAAGATAGCGTTTTACAATCGCAGTGTATTTTTCCAAATTCACAGACGGATTTTTTGGTATTATCCAGTGATATTTCGCGTTTAAGCAAAATTAATCGCTAAGCAAAAAATAAACTACTATTGTAGGGACTTAAAAAACGCATTTTCACTATATAGAACATTAAGGTGATCCGAAAATTTCCACTCAACATCACAAACTGTGTGGAATGTAGTCGCACTGAGATTATTTCAGTATAAGTGGATATGTGGAAAATATTCAACCAAAGCACAAATTGAATGCGTTCCTGATCTTCAATGTAAACTCACAAAGAGTGATAGCGTGGTCACGGCCAATTCGCGAAAAGCGATAGCATGCCTCCCCCCGCCAGAATGGATGAAAGGGGGATTCATTTATCGCGTGAAGTTCAGAGTCTTGCATATCACTCAGAATTCTAGGAAATGTATTCACAGCGTCGTCGCACTGCTAAAGGTGGTGAAATGGAAAGAAATTCTGTAGATTAAGCTATTCAAATTAGCAATGACCAAAAACAAGAGCTTTCACGAGTGGCTACGCATTCGGGACGGTGCGCACTATTTTGGTGCACATGTGTTCATCCCACTCGGAAGGCTTGTAGACTAAGGTGCGTCTCAATAATGATCTTATGGAATGAAATTCAGTTTTCATAAAGGATTTATCATTACCAAATGGTAGATTATCTCTTTGAGGAGGCGTCTGTGGAGATATTATAACAAATGTAATGTCAGCTTGTCCAGAAAATCCTCATAATCAATGAGATAACCACATTGTGAGAAAAGTAAAAAATCTCCAATTGTCACTGAACATTTTTTTCTAATCCTAGTTGTTTTTGCAGTTGTGCTGGATTGGAAAATGTACTTGAAAAATGAAATGTGTACTTCTAACGATAAAAAATGATTTTAAGCCTTCGGATTAGTTAGCCCTCTGCTTTAATTTCACCGCGGATTGACCGGTTAGAGACCGGGACCCAGAAGGCGTGTCTGGCCCCACCCTACTGCCCGCTCCCCAACCAATCACATCCGATTTTTAATTGATGATTGTGAATGTGTTGGGATGATAATGATAGTGATCACAGTGGTAGTGATGATAGTGATAGTGCTGGCAGTGATAGTAATCATAGTGATAGTGGCTGTAGTGCTAGTGATAATAGTGGCAGTGATCATAGGATGACGATAGTGAAAGTGATAATGATAGTTATCATTTCCATTATCGTGCTATCAGTGATAAAGATGATATTGATAGTGATAGCGAGAATGATAATAATGTCAATGACGATGATGACGATTTTGATAATGATGATAATGTTAATGATGATGACAATGATAACTACCGTTATCACTATCACTCTCACAATCATTACCACTGTCACTATCACTATCACTACCGCCACCATCACTATCATCACTTTCAGTATCATCACTTTCACTGCCGCCATCACTATGATCACTCTCACTATCATCCCAATCCCCATCACGATCATCTGTCAAAAGACGAACGTGATTGGTTGCGGCGGGTATAGTGGGATGGGGCCAGACACGTCTTCTGGGTCCTGGTTCTCAACCGGTCAATGGGCACTTATGTAGTAACACACAAATAAATTTTGAAAGCAATTTCTTGCCATAAAGATACGAAAGTTTACTAAAAAGGCTTCCATAAACATGTTCAGTAGAAATGGCGGGCAGGTGTCCTGAAAACCTTTTTTTTTTACAATGCGAAAGCTATGTGCTTGGGAGAGTGCCACATTTCCAACTTTGAGTGCACATTCTTTTTCAAGATATTGTGATTTGTGGCTCGAAAATACAGTTCTTAGTACGCAGTTACGACAGAGCTCGCATTCATAGATCCGTGGAATTGTGTGGAAAAAATTGATTTTCTTGACATTTTATTTCCTAACATTTCTCTGATGGTGTTCAAAAGTTTTGTTCAAAAGATTTATTCGACTATTAACAACTTTGTACAGCCAGTATTGCCAACAATAAATCGCATTTTTCGGCCATCAGGACCAGCCTTTTGAGTAAAAATTGCATGTATCACACACAATCAGGAGTCAAAAATTCCAAATAACAACCAACGGTCAGTACTTTTTGGAAGAACAAATTGAACGAATAGTCTATTACCACGCAGATGGAGGAAATGTGCAATCTAATTTGAATTTTCTAATAATCAAAACCTTTACTCGATACATCCATTTAGGCGTACTTCTTCTCCACATCACTGACAAGTAATGATTTTACAGTAGTCTACAAAGAGCTGACTCTCCGTGCATCAAATTTATAAAAACTTCTCTAAATTAAAACCCTTTACATGTTCAAAATATGATCTACGGTCAAAACCAATAACATCTAAGCGCCTACAATTGTATATAATGAACATACATTACACAATATACAATTCATAGAACATGCACTACATAGAATACACAATGGCCAGGAATCTTGTAGTACACAAAAAATTCAGACATTCTGGGAATGCAATATAACAGAAACTTCAATTCACCACCGACGTGTTAGCTTCTGCTTGTCTTGGAAGAACAAATGTGCACGTTTCAGAGTATAAGTGAACGACATTTCGGAAACAACGAAAAAAATGGAAATGTGCACCAATTAGTGATTCTCTCAAAACACGATTGTCCCTTCTCGTACAGAATTCTTCCGCAATGTATGAGTATTCAACTCTTTTTCGCACACGTTAACTATAAATAATTCATAATATCATATTATGTGACAAATCATGCGAGGGAATCAATGAGAAACATGCACCTTCTTCTGATTCTCTCAATGTACGATTATCTGACGTTCAAAGTTTTGCATACCACATTGCACTATTGATTATATAATTGTGATGACAGGCCACCTTTGAGAGTGATTAAATGATAGGAATTTTATCGACTTAGAGATTTTAGATTCAAGTGGAGGGTGATATCCATAGAAGACAAGTGGCAACCAGAAAGTATCTGACCTAGTGAAGATTTTCTAAGGTCAACCTTAAGTGGCAAAAGATGAGTTATTCGAAGAGGTGAGCACTGGACAAGGTAGAGCAATACTCTCGAGGACGTTCAGCTGAAGAGAACAATCAGAGCATCAGGATTAATGCTCATGTACAATGTCAAATTGCCACGTCAGATTTCCTTCATAGTACGAAATAGGCGGATATATAAAAATGTGCACATACAACCATAGAACAAAGTTTGTTCAGCAATTTATCAGTAGACTCATCTTAAGTTACACTGATCATAAGATTACCGAAAGTTTTTTATGAACTAGTATCGCATGAAGAATGCAGCAGTACAAGGTGTGAGAAAACTTCTAACAACTTTTTGTTTTGTTAATTCAAGCATTGACACGTTTTTTTTTATATTAACTCTTATAATTTCATCAAATTCCTTGTTTAGTTTTAGTCCGGAATGTGTTTTCCTCATCTGTCTATTTACAGCTGTCTTAAGTCATGAATCGTAAAACAGGCATCACATTAGTCTAATTGCACAAGACGGAAACAGTAACAGCCGACATTGTTAAAATCGGCTGTTTTCAAACCAGGAAGTGTTCACAGAGTCGGATTTCGTAAAAGGTTTCAAAGAAATTGGGAGGATTACGTAAAATCTTCGAAATGGTCGTAAACCCACCTCATATACTCTGGAAAACATTCAGAACATCGGTCGCCAAGTTCAACGAAATCCGCAGCCTTCAATGAGTAAAATGGCTTGAGAAGATCGAGATCGGCAAGCGGAGCGCCCAAAACATTGTCAAAAACAAACTGAATCTGCGCAGCAACAACGATCGCTCGTGTTCACTTCCTGGACAAAAAGATGAAAAAAGAACCTCTCCCAAAGGCTGGCCGAATGATTCGTTTGATTGCTGGTGTTCGTTTGTCGGTGGTGCATTTTACGGATAACAGGATATTCATGCTTGAATTACTTCACAACCGCCAGAATCGAAGTCAACTGCTCAAGAAGGGTTAACAGAAGTCCGCAGTAGCATAAAACCTGGGCCACGGTCTCATATTCGGCTCTCTTATGATCTGAGTTCGCATTTGCTCCAAATGAAAAGACGCCGTTGGCCTTCATCTACAGTGCGTCTGAATCAACGCTGCTATCTATTAGCTGCAAGTTTTAGGAGCGTACTGGAGCCTTGGAGTACTCAATGCTTTGACGCCCACGGATTTACGCCTCAACAGAACTGAGGTCCTGCGCATTCGGCACGCCAACGATTGCCAGCTGTCAAGAGCTATTTCTAGTTTGGGCACGTATATTTGATTGTCAAAACTGTCTGATCTCCACTCAATGGATTACACCTTGTTATCCATAGTAGAGGAACAAGTCTCGGCTACATGCTACTGCAGACGCTTTGACATACGCCGCTTGAGACGAAACTACGGTGGAAACGTCTGCAAGCATCGCTGGAAATTTTTGCAAGCAATGTATAAAGACCAAAGAAAGCTTTTTTAGGAATTCATTATAAGCATTTTGCTTATTGCCATAGTTATTGCCTTAGTGAACGTAATTAACTCTTGAACTAAAGCTATGATTTGCTTAAGCAGCACTTTTTTATTCTCAAAATATTTGAAAGAAATACCAGAACTTCTCTCGAACGGTGTATATCAAATCATTCATTATTTTTCGATCCTGTTTTTTCTGATAGAGAACAAATATAATCCCATTTGCTGCAGAGGAACCTTTCATAAGAGTGCTAGTAACCATTCAAAAGCTGAGACTTGATATTGCCGCCCCACGTCGCCGATTTTACAAAACACCCTTTTATAACGCTGTAGCATCCAGGTCAAATATTATGTTTCGTATTCGCCTTTTGGGTTCATTTGTATCACGTGCATGATACGCTGGCTGTCGAAAAGCATATTAACGCGTAGAGAAATTTCGTAGTATCTTAGTCAATCGTTTTACCTAGGGTTGCCTTTGAAAGCGAGGAAAAATTCCCAACTGAATAAAAAATATCGATGGTTTCGGCCCTGCCAGCTTCTGCCACGCCCTTGCCTCGGCCTTCGCCTTGTCGAATAGTCTGTAAACAGCGCTACCCAAAATCTAAAACTCTATCTTATTTTCCCTGCTAAACCGTATTTTCAGAGAATAAACACATCGCTAGCATCAGAAAATATTACCCTATCAGATGATTAACAATAGTCTAAAGAAAAAGCTTTGTCCAACAAGGTTAAAAGCACAAATCTAAGTCCAGAGGCAATCGAAGAATTAAAAGAGCTTTTCAAGAGCAAACACTTTTTTGAGTTCTTCGAAACTTATGCTATAGTTCCCGTACTGGCACTCTGAGGAAGAAGTCTTGCCTAGCAAACTACAAGCGAGATAAGAGAAAAGACACGTGGCTTTATGAAAATGATTTTAGTTCAAACGATACAATGTTATGAAGGGGTGCTCTGAAAAACCAGCGATGTGGGCTGTAGCCACAAGTGCCAGCTTTCGAATGCTATCTAACACATTCATGAGAAGTTCTTCTCCAGCAAATGAGATCGTTTTTCATTTCTTCCCTCCTAATTGGAAAGAACCTTTTCAACCACTTTGGTAGATCAAAGATTCTTCATGAACGAGAATAGGTCATATGTATAGGTTGTAGACAAAGTTCTGATGTATTGCCTGAAAAAGAATTTTGTAGAGCTATTTGCGTGAAGTTGAGCTCACTAGAAAGCTCGTTTTCTTGGTCATCGAACGTTATATCATTTGGCTACACAGTCTTCAGATTGGAACTGCTCAAGGAGGAATCTTTTCCGCTGCTCCACTTCCACTACAAATTGGGTGCCAACGCTTCTAAGGGTATATCGGCAAATCTGCAAGGCGTTTGGTGACGAATTTTGCGATCGGCTCAGTGGTGGTCCAAGACATTCCGTGAACATGTGGCGGTATGTGGCTGAATTGTCTTGATGTGGCAACTATTTCTACTATGAATTTGTCTTATGTTTGAGCTTAATTAGTGTACAAATAAATTTTTCTATGCATTTCGATAGAACCAGAACTTTTTCTACCATCTACCAGATTATTAACGACACAGTACTATATACACACTAGTGAAAACTGATTGTGTAGTGATTCTTGGTTATGTGTTCCCTGGCTTCAAATGGGAAATGTTGCTAACATACAGACTGAATGAAATAAGACCACTCGCATTATCTGTCGTTCCAAAAATCGTCGAGTATTCGAGTGAACACCAGTTATTCTTCCGGTATTTCGTCATCATCTGTAAGAGTAGCCTAGGGAATCCTTTTCGCTGCAGGGGTTCGTTGAGCATCAGATCTTTCTTCTGTGCTACCTGTATAGAAATCGGATCATCGGGTTGGTGGCCTTCCTATGGCTAGCTTAAAATCTTGAGAAATCTACTGAGTAACGCTGTGGTGCAGCCTACGTAGCTGCGCATGGAAGTCCATTACGCATGGTGTTGATGCGCACTACTGACCTTCTAAAAGACAGAACTCCACATTACTGTCCCTTCTCGTACAGGATTCTTTCGAAGTACATGAGTGTCCAACTCTTTTTCGGACATATTAACTACAAATAATTCATAATATCATATTGTGTTATAAATCATATTGAAGAATATATGAGAAACGTGTACTCTTTCCTAAGTCTCTCAAAACACGATTGTACGACGTTCAAAGTTTTGCATACCACTTTGCATTATAAACATTTAATTGTAACAGCAGACCATCTTTAAAAAAGGTTGAATGATAGGAATTCTATTTACATACAAAATCTTGAGTTGAATTTACTGGAAGGTAATATCCATAGCAGACAAGTGGCGGACCAGAAAGTATCTGATCACATGAAGGTTTTCTAAAGTCAGCTACAAGTAGTAAAATATAAGTTATTAGAAGAGATGAGAACTGGACAAGGTACAGCAATCATCTCGAGGGCATTCAGGTGAAGAGAACAGTTAGCGCATAGTGATAAACCCCATGTACAGTTCAAAAAATTGCCGTATCAGATTCTCTCTATAGTACGAAGTAAGTGAATATGTAGAAGTATGCACATAAAACCATAGAACTGAATTGTTCAGTAATTCATCAGTGGACCCATCTTGCTTTGCACCAATTATACGGCTGTACAGGAGCCGACAACAGACCACATGACATGTTGACTCAAATAATAATTATGAGATATATTTGATTTTAAGCGTGCCCCTTGAGGAAACACTCGATACAAGCGGTACTCATTCTGATTCTCGTTCCTAGATTCTTAACACTTCTGAACAAATTTATAAATTATAAGTTTGAAAAAAGCGATAACAGTATAATCTCAGTGCAAAAGTATACTAATAACATGAATACACAGTGTCGTTTTCTTTCTTCTTTTAGAAAATAAGCAAAACCAAAAAGCCCACCGTTTCCGCATATCTTTTCAACTTTTTCGAATTTCTGATATCCTGAATTGTCCTCCTTGCGAAATTCTTAACGATTGTTGTAGTTCGCGGTAGTGAAATGTGGAGCAACTTTTCAATTCGCTTCGCCATTTGAAGAAACTCTTTTTTGTTTGTTTTGTATTGCGCTTTAGGAGTAAATGAGGACTACAACAATTATGGCAAGATTTCCGACCTTCCTAATCTCACTGATATCCACTATCTCGGTAGTGTTAGGATGTGGCGTCATCCCACAAGGTCAAGGTAAGATTCATAAGTTTCTAACGTTGGTGCAAATTTTCGTAATTTCAAGTACGAAATTGTGACTCTTGGTCAGAGACAATGCACCTAATAAATAAGAAGTCATGTTTTATAAACTGCTCGTTCCTCATTCATTTTAATGGAACTTCTTTGAATACTTGGGTAACTAAATCCACAAGTTGGTTTTCTTTTCGATGCTCGTTATAATCGCCTACCTTAAGAAGTCGGTACTCCTTCGGCAGCAGTCAAACTGATCAAATAAGGCCCGTTCCTGTCCTGTCTTCGAGAGCCAAACGGATTCAAATCCTTGACAGCTGTAAAAGCAACAATTTCATCAGGATATGAGACAAACACGATAGGGCAGCTAAGACCCACCTGTTTTGAGAGTGCTGAAGGGCGTCGTTTGGTACAGTCCACATCCGTCTCCAATACGCCCCAGTTGGTAAACAGGATCCATAAATTGGTGTCACGCCGTTTCATCAGCTCGATAAGATAGAAATTCTGGAAACCGTAGCCTCCATAGTTTATATCAATTTTACTTAGCAAGGCCCTGAAGGATAAGAAGTTTTGTGAAGATAAGAAGTAGTATTGGCAGTAGATGAAAATGCGCTCAGAGTCCATAAGAGGAGTGGGATTTGAGATCTCTATCGCTTTGTAATTTAGGCCACCTTTCAAGGAAATTTCAGCAAAATTAAGAGAAAAGTAATTTATGCAGAAGTCAATCTCATCAATTGTGTTTAAACCTCGCGCTAAACCAGTACAGTTTTTGAGAATTTTTAGAGCCTTTTTGAGGGAGGTCCGTCAGAGTCATACGTACATTTCGGAGGTGTCGCTTGTTTCATCAATGGCCCAAGCTCTACACTGAACCTTACTCTATAGCAGGAAAAGGGAGACGTTATTTATGGTGATAGCACGTCATACTACATTATCACCGTTTTTATGTCGATAGATTATGGCTGGTATTGAATAAGTAGAAGTCCATCTAATCAACTGTTTCAAAACCTCGTTTTGAACTTTCGGTGTAGTTTCTTAAATTATTCAGAGCCGCAATCCATAGACTAAAAAAAGTGGTAAATCATAAATAACGTCTCCCCATCCCTGCAATAAAGTAGGTTCAATTTGGAGCGTGGGACACTAATGAGGCGGGCGATGCCCCTGAACGTACGTATAGCTCTGACATACCAACCTCAAAAAAGTTTCAAAAAATCCCACAGACTATATCAAGAGGATTTGAGTTTTAGTGAGCTATCACAGCGAAACAGACATATCGCCATGTATTGATGAGTACTAGGGCAGTGAACGAGTTTATCAGTGTCACGATATCCGCCTAGAGGTGAAGGCCTCCGTATGGAAGTTGTGACGATGACATTTTCGACTTGCCAGCGAGCTAAGAACAATCTGAAGTCTTCGTCAACATTGATACTGCAGATGAGAACAATTTGAATTCGTTAACGCTGAATTTGCAGACTAAATCGGAGACATCTGGCAGTTCCACAACGAACTCCGAAAGATGTTGATCTAGAGATGTTTAAAGCAATCGATGGTATGCGAAGAAGAACACATCATCATCTAGGATCGTTTAAGGTATTAAAATTGCACTTAAAGAGAATTACATCCATCTAATTTGAAGTTGACACTCTTGCATCTAACTTTTATAACCTATGAAGCAGCCCTCATAAAAATCTGCCTTTGTGGTCTCAACAATATTTACTATAAAGCAACCAATGCGTATGCCGATAACCGCAAAAAAACAAAATGCAGATTAATATATTTTGATAAATTGTATATTTGAAGAATTACTGAACTCGTCAGAGCTATAATGACCCTTCCACTTGCTATATGAATCAAGCATAAAATGTTTATTTCTAATATCTATTTCAGAAAGTAAATTATGGCGGTCTCACTGAGCAGCGACTAGAAGAATCCTTACTTCTAGTGTCCAGTAAACTCAAGCTCAAAAAATTAGAGGATCGTACCCTTTCGAAACATCCATTCTCTTCGCCAAGTTCCCCGTGTTTAGAATTCCTTTCATTGCTCCCGCTATCGTCCTTTGCTTAGTATTGATGGCGATATCCACTGGTGTGTTACCATTCTACAGTGCTTATGAATGATGCTGATTTGGGACTGAAAGTATTAAACACAGCAGATCTTATCACGCTGCTGTAATAACTGCTTATTCTTTGCTAGTTCTGTCACATGCCATTTTTCAAATAGGTGCACATTCTCCCAATGATATGGCTCAGCCATGTAATGCATGAGATTCCTGCGGTTCGATCGCAAATCACCAGACCCAACTTAAACATATGAGCTTTATGGAAAAGTTTCATAGAACGAAAAAGCGTTAACTGATTGCATTCATACGAAAAGACCAAGGAAAGGTAGATTGAGTTAACATGAGAGTCCGATGTAATTTGATTTTCAACTACATGATGAAGTAAAACACTTTAACACATTTCTCGCAATGTTTTTTTTCAAACAACCAATAAAGTTGTAATAACTAAAATATTTGGGAGCCTATGGATTTGTCATACATGTATAAATACGAACCGATACTACTTTATCACCGATTCTCGCCTTTATGCTTCAAACTAGGATTAGAAAAAAATTAGCAAGACATAAAATGTGTGGCTCAGCGCACGCCTAACATCATTATATAAGAAAATCAAATTGAAGAGAATACAGCCTTGCGCTTGACAAAAATCAGCTCACTATAATGGTTTTCCTTCTAGAAGTACTGTTGCTGATAAAAAAAAGAGAAAGGTTATATTCCGTGAGTTGCAGAAAATAGGAATTCATCTCTTGATAAAAAATGCAACGTCTTGACACAAATGAAGTAGCGTGGTTACTAATACTTCTATGAAAGTTCTCCAGCAAATGAGATCGATTTTTCATTTCTTCCCACCTAATCAGAAAGAACCTTTTCACGCTGCTGAGATAACTGCTTTCTTCAATGAACTAAAGGCTTTTCATGAAACGAGAAGGGATCATTAGTATAGGTTGTGGACAAAAGTTTCACGTAGTGCTTGAGAAAATAAAGAAAAAATTCTACAAAGGTAACTGCGCGAATCTGAGCTCACCAGAAAGCTCAAATTCCTTGGGCTCTGAACGACGTATCATTCTCCCACTCAGCTTCCACGAGATAGAACTGCCCAAAAAGAAATTTTTTCTGCTGCTTCACTTCCACGACAAACTTGATGTCAACGTTTCTAAGGCTTATCGTCAGATCTGCAGGGAGTACGGTGACGGAGTTTCAGCTATTCGTACAGCTTAGCGTTGGTCCGAGACACCTTATGAAGAGGTGAAGGTATGTGGTTGAACTATCTTGCTGTGGAAAGAAACTATTTCGACTCCTAACTTATCTTTTCTTTCAGCTCAATATGGTGTATAGATAAATAATTTCCATGCATTATCAAAATACAACAGAATTTTCTTCACAACCTACTGGAATATTTGAGTCGCATATATTGACTAGTGAAAACTGATTATGTGATTAATTATTGTTATGTTCCTCTGTGCTGACTATAAATGGAAAATCTTGCTGGCATATGGAAACTAAATGTTATGAGTTTGCACCATCTGCTTTTTTAATAATCGTCAAGTATTCGAGTGAGCACCAGTTACTCTTCCATCCTGGGTAAGATACAAAATGAGTTGGAAACACAAAGAAGCACCAGTGTGATAAGATTACAATATTCGCTAAGTGTAAATATGTTCTTTCACAATGTTGAGATTTTTATGTTGAAAAACGGAGACTTATGGCAAAGCATGGGCAATCTTCGTAGTGAAAAATACCTTAGACAAAAATGCTCCAGTGATACCCTACCTTATAACAACGATGAACTTCTTCTAACTCGAAATTTTACAGGGTAATCACCAGCTTACCTTTGAAGTGCTGGCCGCGAGCCGCTCTTCATGGTCTCCCCCCGCCAGCCGCAAATGGGTGCTGCTCAGAAAGTCTTAACTACGTGGAAGGCTAGTCGTCGATAGTTATTAAGGGATTTTATGAAAAGCCGGTTTACAGGTACACTCCATGGGACTACGGCAAAATAAATTGTAGCAGATAACAGGCGCCTGAAAGAAAAAAGTATCTAGACCGTTCAAAAGGAAAATAAAAAGCCTAAAAGGAAAGCATTTTCATGAGCGGAGGGCAAAACTTACGTCGTCACATCGCCTTTGGTGGGCACTTGAAGGATCAATCCTGAAGAAAACGAAATATAGTGAGAAAGAAGGTAGTCATGAAAACAGTAATGAAGACGTAGAGAGATGAGTATACCTGTAACGCTTGTTAGGTGGCCTGCCATCATCATGTTTATCTGAAATTGTAGGTCTCAAATCAACCTCATCATCATAATAATAAATAGACAAATATCTGGTACGGCGCTAATCAATCGTTGACATTTGTCATTTGGAACAGCGCGTTGAATCATAATGCGCATGGTAGACACCGTGGGCAACTTTAGCTACTCAGTTCGGTACCTGCGATGAGTCTTCGCTTTGTTAGTTCAAATATTTGTTCGCTGTACAAATCTGCTACCTACTTACAAACGTAAAAGACGGGTCTTAATTAGCACTGTGGGTAGGATTAATTAAACAACCCTGTTTCTACAGTCACTTGTGAAAACAGAATTAGATGCTCTCCTATCGATCGCTCTTTTATAGACCTGCTCAAAATGACATGATCTGATAAGGATGTAACATATTTTAAGCCGTTAGGTCTGGTGCTATACAGGTACCTGACTCCCCTTATTGGGACTCATCAGTAGCACCTTCCCTAGGTTCAGCCGATCCCCTGAGGCCAAATAATCCTCTAAAAAGCCGACGCCGAGTAATAAATCATCCCAAGCCAGAATTAAATGCGCGTTCATCTTATAACGCTGCGAAATTTGTAGTATTTCTGCCCTTTTTTCAAACATTGTGTCCTAACTACTCAGTTAGTCAAGACTGGGAAAAGCACCAAAAAGAAAAGGTTGCAGAAAGCGAGAATATCTGAAATAGCAAGTCATAGGGAAATTACTAGAACATACAACTTATATTAGCACTACATATGCGGGGTCTCAAATGTAGCTAAGAAAGTGAGTCCGTATTCCTTATCCAATGAATGAAAAGGTGTAGTCGCTGCAGTATATTTTACCATTATTCCCCCCAAAAGCTGACCAATCGCAGTATCTTTTCTTTCCATACTGCTAACATTAACTCCCATACAATAATCCACCAGCGCTGTAAATACACTGTTGTGGATTAACGGTAGAAGAACTCGTGAGAAAAAAGATGGAAGTCACAAAGTTGAGAAGTTCAGAAGATACCGTCTTTGGGATCCATAATGCCTCCTTCATCACGGATGCCTTTATCACGGAGGAACAGCTTTGCTCTTCCATCAAGTTCTTTCATCCGTTTTTCGACGTAGTCAAAGTAGGCAAGACCTGTTCTTATCATCTGTAATAGCGCAGAATATTCTATTGATTGGTAGCTGGTGTTCAATATGTAGAAGACCTAAGTTTGATTGTAACAGTCGGGTGAAAGTTAATATAGTGATCTCGATGGTGTGGTGGTCGCACGCAGTTCGATATGCGTGCACATAGATTCAACTCTGACAAGTGTAGATTGTTTTGCATACTACTCAGCAATCTCAGATGCCAACACCGATAAAAAGCAATGGAACAAAGAGTTCTCTCAGAAGGGTATAGAGAGATCAGGAAAAGATATACTCTTAGGAGACACTATATTTATACTTCATTGGACTTCGAAAATCCTACAACACAGTTAAACTCTCAGTTTGCACAAGTACCACTTTTTGGCTGAAAAACATCTGAAGTTTTTTATATGTTTTCGTTATCGTATGATGGGAATAATGAAGCTATTCAGCATGATGCTTTCTTTTTGTGGTTCAACTTTTCTGGCTGAATTTATCGAAACAACGGAGTTACCTGACTTAGGGAAACATCTTTTGCGGTATAGTTTAATAATTATAATTGGATACTAGTAAACTTGAATACTAATGGTCGAACATTAGTATATTTGAATACTACTGCATTCATAAAAACTTTTGCTACGCAATTATACGTCTACATAACATATTTTTTTCCTTTGGTAAGAAAAGTGCTTGGTTGAGCATACTGCATTTCAGTCCAGATCTCTCAGGCTTAGAACGAGAAATCAAAATGTCAGCTATTGCATAATTATTGTACTGCACGTTCGTACTCAAAAATACGTTAACAGCTTCACATCAGTTTTTCATGGAAAAATATCGAGTGAATTTAACTTTGACACCTTGGGGACAGATCCACAGCGTTAGTCCCGCCTCGTTACGCGCCCCGGCTCGAGGGCGAGTGGCCTGCAGTGCCGAGAACCGAGTGCTGCCGTCTGCCGGTAAGAAGCTTAGTGGTTCGATCAACCATCAGAACACTTCACTATAGTGTCTTTGTGTTATTTCTTTGCTTCAAGCGACAAAATGTCTAAATCACCGGCACAATATATCGCATTATATCTCATACAGCAGCAGCGATCTACGTTTCGTATCAATAAGTAGTGGAATGTTAAACAACTGGGCGGTTTCCTTTGCTATAAGAATTACGTTTACAGAAGAATCTCAAATACTAATCGACATCGGAAGTAACAGATCAAAACTACAGTTAAGTGCCGTGTTAGGGAATTGAACTAGCAATCTTGTTCCTGTTGGACGGCTGCCACCCGTCTCTGTGGGCTGGGGCGAACGAGCCGTCGCACGTGCGACGTGGCGGGGCTAACGCTGTGGGTCGGTCGTCCACAATGTGTTAAAGACTTTGATGCTGCTTCAACATTGAGCAAGACGCATACACTTTGTAAAACGCTGTCGAAAATTATGAATCCGTGTACAAGTTAACGAAGTTTAGAAGGAATACGAGCATTGAAGTCGAATTTTTGCGCTACTAACACACGTGATGTAGCAGCACACTTAACAACTATCCTGAAAAATCAATGATTCTGGAATAAAACGTAGCAGCATCAATCGCTCCTTTCTGTGAAAAAACGATTTCACAAGGATGCAGTTTTTGACATAAAGACATACCTCTTTCTTGTTCGCAAAACGCCAGCGTTCTGCTACCTTCCTACAATATAATGTGGCGCATTCACACTCGAAATTCGCCCCTAGACAGATATGACTCTCCGTAGTCGAAAAACAACTAAATATACTAGGTTAAGAAGAAAAGTTTCCTTCTAACCGCGAAAAATTCAAGTTTTATGTTTGTTTCACACAGGATCGGTTAATGTAGATTCATGAGAAATCTTAGGAATATTTCCTCAAAACTCTTAAGAAGAGCCTACGCTGCGTTGAAAGAAAAGTACCCGACACAGATTCGTCGAAAGCGCGCACTGTTCCAGCCATACAATGCCAAACCTCATACTGACCGCAAAGAAGACTGGGGAAAAGTTTGATGAAGTGGTGGGAACAGAGGTCTTGCCGCACTCACCTTACGGTCCAGATGCTGCGCCGTCCAATTATGGTCTTTTTCGCTCGAAGGAACATTTCCTGCGTGGGTGCCGATTCGAGATATTCGAATAAGTTGAAGAGGCATGTCAGAGTTTTTTGATTAAAAGCCCAAGGAATGACGATATCAAGCAGATCCGGAAGCTTGTAGGTCGCTGGCAGAAGATTGTGGATAATGATGTTCTTTGTCTTGAACTGATTATCGCTGCTATCAAATGGATTTATGTATAAACTTTGAAATCTCAGGTGGTCTTGAGGAACTGATTCCTCAATCTAACAAGATTCTTGGGACCACGCTCCTACTGAGACCTTCGCTCTCGGGCAAGACGCAATTGTTTGACCTATCTAAAAATAAGAATTACATCAAAAGTTAAAGTCACACGTCATATCAAAATCGATACTGAGGAAGTGTGTGAGCGTACCGCTAGGGACGAAGTTAAGCACACGCAATGTCCCTGTGCAATCGCGGCTTTTGTTAATCGCTTCAGAAGACAGCAAAACTATGATAGACTTCTCAAAATTCAGTCTAATTACTTCAATCTAGAGAACAACGATTACTGACGGCAATAAAAATCTGGAACCTCTCAGCACCGCCTCCAGAAAATCCCAAAGAGAATTTACTGAATCGGCTGATAAACACTCATGACGAGAATCGAAAGTCTTCAGGAAGTAAGTATCACCATCGCATTTACCCAGTGTTCGAGGCCACAAATTACATACATGTACTTCTCACATCTCACATGATATCTCCCTTCCAGAATGAGAAAATGACAGGTCAGTGGACTGCATCGCATACTGCCATCTTGCAAAAGAAGGGTGAATCGTCGATCATTATGAAAGCTAGCCAGCATATGCGTTGAGCATGCGCTACAGGTTAGTTGTGAAAGTTACTATTCTACGCTCATCGATGGCCTTGGAGTGGCACAAGCAGAATTCTGAGAGGGATACTTCAGCGTAGACGACATCCAAGCCTCGCCAGAATCATACAAGTTGGTTGCAGTTACTACGTCCCCATTGTACTGATCTCTATCGATTACTGAAAGCGTTTGACAACGTCACAACGAACAAACTCACAGAGCATTTCGAGATCAACTCGTGGTTCTTAGCTCAATACGAGTACTACTACGTCGTTACTGTAACTGGAGTAAAATATAAAATTTTCACCAGACCGTTTGAGAAAGGGGTTCTAAAGCTGTTCACAGTCGTACTACAGTGGATAATGAAGTCACTCGATTGGACAAGGAGGACTTACGCATTGCTGGAAAATTTCTGCCAAACTATTGTTTCGAGTATAACACAGTCAAAATTTTAAATGCCCGTGAACCAGGGCGATGTATGCGAACTCATTAAGGCGAATTAAGGATAAATTCTGCTAAAGTAAAACGAGGACATAGTTCATGAAAGATCCTTGGTGTTATTATCGAGTCGGAATGGAAGGCTTTCTGAAAAAAAGTTCACCTCACGTGTTTTCGTGGTCGTTCAATGAAAATGAAGAATAACGTAAAGTCCTTACAAGGTTCGTGATCTAAGTTCACAGTCATCCAAACTGGAAAGATAAGGATTCAAAATTCATCGGCAAATGAAGATCAAAGACCTCAAAACAAATCCAAACTTCGAAAAAACAAGTAAGAGCGATGGTTAATCACTGTACTGTAAGCGCTGTGCGTTACACATCAGGCGTCAGAGTACAGGCGATGGATAGCCACTTTGATGGTCACACTTCCTTATAAATGCCCTAGATGGACAGTAGTGTTCTATGTGGTATCACTGCAGGAAAGCACGCTCAATTTTTAAGCGCTTGACGTTATCGCGCACCGACCTTTCCATATCGTCGTCACTACTGAGAACTTTCTTTTGTGGACTGGAGAAAGCCGGAGGAATCTGAATGAGTCTCATCAACCTTCAGATCCAAAAATGGTAGGCCTAGTGAACAGCGTCTGTGCGGAACCTTAGTCGTTCTGGACGGCAATACATTCCACTGATCTTTCCTTTGACATAATGGAGTAAGCAATACACTGTAGATCATAAAGCTGTTCAAAAAGTGGTTTCGAGGCGATTTAGCAAAAATCATTGAAGCCATCAACCATGAAATGCCATGCTAACGCAGGTGTAATTTCGAACATGTCTTGTTGTTGGTACTACTCAATCTTCGAAAATACGGTAATTGCTTATTTATAATCATACCACCATCAGTTATAGAGTTTTTCTAAGGCTGATAACAAACAATGTACTCGGTGAATGGATAGTTTATTGTAACTGCATACCTCAGAGCCGCCGAGAATCGGCTGATTAGCAAACAGGATGGCCCGAGATCGATGAAGCCGGAGATCATTTTCGGCATACCTAAAGAAAAAAATTCAAAAAGAAAACAGTCTTACTATGACGGACGAAAATTCAGAACTTTTATCAAATGTTGCAAATAAACTGAATGCTCAGAGAACAGTTTGCCGTCAAGCTAAAGCACTTCTAAGCCATGGTTATTACTTTGTGAGAAATGGAACATCCATGAACAGCCGTTATAAACTATAAGAGCGCGATGAAAAGACATCGACATTATGGAAATTCGGACGACATGATTGTCTGTATATTCCTACCGCAGCATATCTGATTTCATTGAAGAAATCATTTATCTATAGATTTATTTTTCATATATATGTTTTGGCAAGTTTTCTTTGACAGATGTTGTCTCTCAAAAATCAGTGCAAAGTTTACTTCACGCTTTTTCGGTGTACAACTGAAAGTATATTGAGTGTCTTGTTGATCAGTTTTAGAGGTTACAATTTCAAATGTTCAAACAAAGGCTCCGATATGTCCACGAATTGAAATTCCGACGATGTGCACTTTCAAACGGTTTGAAATTTTGATCGAATAAAGGCCGAGATATATTCATTTTTAGTAAACATTGATGTTAAAATATTTTACCACACACCTAATTATGGTTAAGTTTGGAAGACAACCATGAGTGATGAAGCGTGCTACGTTCCCTTTTCTTTTCGGATCAATGTAGATCGTTTCAATCCATTTGTCGAACGCTTTGAGCTAAAAAATGGCGATGTTGCAACTGAGAGAAGAGAACTTAGCAGTACTAAAGAAAGAAAAGGAAAAGTCTCTGATAGATACTGATCGCACAAAAAGAAACTAGGAGCATTGGATTATGCATTGATAAATGGTATAGCTGCGGAAAAGTAACTTATAATTTTGAGCTTGATCTCAGATAGACCACAACCAGTTCAGTGAGCAGAATTCAGATAGGAATGTTGTTGAACGCGAAGGCACAACGTCTTAAGGATGCTAAGGGCCTTAGAAGTCTGTCAGGTCTTCAAGCTGTCCTTTGTTATAACATTTCCCTGCTGAGACAGGACTTTCGACGGCATCGATAAAGATGAAATCCTATCGGCGCTCGCCGACCGAGGAGTGCAACCGTCCTACATGGCAAGTGTACCTTACTATAGTTAGAATTTCACGATAATATAGATTTCAGTCGACAGAGAAGGATTTTGAGAGAAAAATGGTGTTACAAGATCGCGTTACCCGCTAACGTTGTCTATGGCCTTTTTCTATCATTTTTCGAGATTGCGTAAGCTGGGAAAAACAACCAGAAGACTGCTACGACAGAATCAAATTCTGAAACTTGATACGGCTTCGAACTCGTGAATACCCTTTCCGTTGGATCATGTATTACGTGCGGCACTGTCAAGGCTATAGCTCCGCCTTTCTCTACGTAATGTGAGCAAAACTGAGCCAACCAAATCAGACTAGTCCTTCAAACCTGCACTTTCTTCACACGCGCTAATTTCTCATAAATTTCTGTCGACTCAGCATCTTGTAAAGAAAAAGCGTACTCTTCCGAGGTCTTTCCTCTTTCCCTTAAAACGTTCTCCTGAAACATGTCCGACTCAATCACGTAAAAATTACAGTCAAATTAGCAAATTGAAAGGAAAATCAACTAACTGTTACGACTTCTCCGCAGAATTCAAGCACAGCACATCCTGTAAAACCTTTATTTCATATACGTATATCTATTTATTTCTTTGTATATTGGAGACACATTGACTGGCAAACAATAATATTTCGAAGAGTGCCGATAATTTCTTGACAGGCATTCCATTTGTCAGCAGATAATGTTCTTTGTGATTATTGAAAAGCACTAATCTCACTATAAAAGAATGGCAACTTTTGGACAAAATACTGCTTCAAGCTATCGTTTCGTTTGAGGTACAAGCCAAAGAGTAACGAAAACATGCGCTCTCTAAACTTCCAAAATCTGAAACTTATTGTTTCGAACCTAGAGATTCGTGAGGAAATCTATATACCTATCAATTTTTAGTTCATTCAATATGTTCACTATGAGGTGAGGTGTGTTTGCTTCGAAATGACGTGGATAAAATTGCAGTGAAATCAAGTCGAACTCTACTGATAGTGGCCTTTACGTGTTGAACAATACAACATCACTTGTTTTGTAATGAATAACACAACATGTATTTCGTTTCGAGTGTTTTCTTCAGACCACTACTCAAATTTCGATATGCCTGATAATCACTATTTGAGCCACGCATGTCAGTGGTCTATCAATGAGGGCTGACTTATGGAGCCCGATACACGTGTTTCGATCTTGCGATCTCGTCAGTCGGGCAGTTACCCTTTCTCGTCTTTTGCTAATCTCTGTGGGAGCTCCAGTCCCCATACTAAGAGTTAGCGACGACGAACATTTTACACTCTGTGTCCAGTGAAATTTTCACCGAACACAAAGTGTTGTACACTTGATTGCTCTTAGCTGGTATATTCAGTATATCATGTCTTTCGTTTCAAGTGTTTTCTTGAGACCACAACTCAAATTTCAATATGCCTGATAATCATTACTTGAGCCACGCATGTCAGTGCTCTATCACGCATATTGAAATTTGAGTAGTGGTCCTAAGAAAACACTCGAAACGAAAGACATGATATTTTGAATATACCAGCCAAGAGCAATCGAGTGTAGAACATTCTGTGTTCGGTGGAAATTTTACTGGACATAGAGTGCAAAACATTCGTCGTCGCTAACTCTTGGTGCGGGGACTGGAGCTCCCACAGAGATTAGCAAAAGACGAGAAAGGATAACTGCACGACTGACGAGATTGCAAGATCGAAACACGTGTATCGGGCTCTATAAGTCAGCCCTCATTGATAAACCACTAACATGCGTGGCTCAAGTAATGATTATCACGCATATCGAAAAAATAACACAAAAATCAAAAAATCCACGCACCCATTGGTATATTACTCAAAGTTCGCAATCCAAACCCAATTTTGTCGTCTCGTCGAAAAACTTCGAATCTAAAGTAAACGACAACAAAGGACTGTGTGACCTACAAATGTTGTTCGATGTTCCACTTACTTTGCATAGTAGTAATATTATCTAATGAACTTTGTGCACCCGTGCATGAATCTGTATGAAACAGTTACTGATAAGGGTGGAGAATTTTGTTGTGATTCCTCGACAGTTAGATATCGCAATAACGAACAATCATCTTGAAGATGCTTCGCTTTACCGATCGTCTTATGCATAGAAATTCAAAAGGCAAAACCGCAAATCAAACAATGAGTGGGTCCTTACGGCAAAAGCGGTGACGCTTGACACCATCTATCATTTCTCAACTGAAAATACAGTCACCAACATGTCCTGTCTTATACTTGCTTATAAAAACACATAAGTTAATATCCACTGATGATCTGAGGTCTAACGATTCATTTATATTCAAAGTTAGACCCATCTTCAGCTATGTAGGCAGACCGACGGATAGAACAGCATGCTTCATAACGTTAAAAACATCCCACATTCCAGCCTATCTGACGAACACTCAGATGTTCCTGGATCGTCTACGTAACGCGAACCCGAACAACGCGTGCGCAATGGAGTCATTCGATGTCACTGCTTCATATACCAACGTTTCGAATAACTCATTGCAAGCCACACATTAGCTTCTGATATAACACCAGGGAGCTGTAAACATGTATGGCTTGTCGATTGAACAGTTCATGATCCTATCAAAAAAGTGCCTGAAATGCTCAATCTTCAGATGGTCAGGGAAATATTATGCTCAAATAAGAGGGCTGACAATGGGGCAGCGACTGGCACTTAGCCTGGCGATTGCCTTTATGTCGAAAGTGGAAGCACCAGTGATGGATCTCCGGCATTACTCTACTGTAGGTGTATAGATCATTGTCTGGTTATCTGTTCCACTCAGAGAAGCTAGGTAAATGTTTTAAGATTGTTGAATGAACAGTCAGAGTATATAAAATTCACCCGTGAGATACCAAAAGATAATTGGCTTCTTTCTTGAACGTGCAAATAAGCTTGAGGGAGAGCCGCTACATAACAAAGCGGTACGGAAGCCAAGTAATAAGAATATCCTGGTTCACTATCTCTCTTCTCATCGCTCACATACACAAAAGCGTTTCCGGTGGTCACTTGAATTATTCGATGGAACACATATGAAAGCGTGAGTATGTTAAGAGTTGATTATGTGCTTGTTGCGATTGAAATCTAGGTCTTGTGATTTTTTCTAAAGGAATAGTGAAGATGGTTGGCTTATTGTATTGCCAACAATTTGACCTTTCCAGGCTCTGAAGAAGGCGAAACTGCCGAAACGTCAGCTGTCAAATAAAGTTTATTGTAACATGTCGTGTTTGGCTTAAAGTAGAAGATCAGGAATTGTATTGAGTCATGCCGAGGTTAATAGACAGTCGGGTCTTGGATCTGTACGAAACATTTGTCAAAAGTATGTCCAACAACGTTCTTCTACTGACTCACTTGAACGGTGAAGGGAGAAATTTAGCACTTAGTGAGTTTTTACACTGTCCCACACAAGCGCACTTCTCGCCACAGCCGACTAATAACGTATTGAAGAATGTTGCATCACGATTCAGGTACACACGTCCGTCTCCCTGTAGCATGGAGTACTTGAAAAACTAAATATAAGTCTTCTTGTAAGTTCTGGCGCTAAAGCAATAAACACCAGATTTCATAATAAAATTGGATTACTGGCAGTCATTCAATAACCAGAATCTCGATAATTCTGGTGCTAAGAGTGGTTTTCGAAACGACTCATACAGAGCGCTGTTAGAGGAAAAAAAATTTTTTGGACTTGAAGTACTTAGCTTGTTTCTTGATGTCTATAGTGGCTTTATTTGGCATCGTGAAAAGAAAAGAACTTCGTGCGGACAGAACAAAGCCTCCTCTACAATCTCTATGCAGAAAACTCAGAAATTTTTCCGAGAAGGGATAAAACTCTATGTAAGTGAAGAAAATCGTGTCGCTCTCGAATGCTGCGGATTTTTAGGCTGTAATCAAAATCGCTGCGCACAGCGTCATTTATTTGGGAATTTTTTCCCGTTTCCAAAAAAATTCCAGGTCATTTGCATGAGACTTATGTAGGAGACTGTTCTTTCGTTCTATGAGCACAAATATTTTTTGTTGCAGTAAAACGTGATTTTCTTTCCGTTCTAACAACGCTCTACATGGACCGCTTCAAAAACCAGTCTCAGCAGCAAATATGTTGAGACTCGGGCTTTTGAATGACTATCAAAGATCCATGCTTTTTATCAAATTTAATATTTGCTGTTCTAGTGTCAAAGCTTTTGGTAAAACCTAACAAATAGCTGCGAAAAGTCAAAAAAGTAAATATTCATAAAATGTAATCACCAGAATAGTGCACTGTGTGAACTTGTCACTCATCTGTCGACAAGCACACTTTTCAACGCACGTAAAATCAGTACAATCACATCTCACCTAAAAACATTGAGATTCGGTTCAAATCAACAAAAGTTGAGATAGAAAAAAAGTGATAAAGTCGAGAGTGGCACAAAAATGATTGCAAGGCATATTGAATTTTGAGCTGTGGTCTCAAGAAAACACTCAAAACGAAAGTCGAGAGTGTCAATAATTCGTCACGGCGATGCTCATAATATACAATGCACACGTCTGGAGAGTTTAGCGCACTTCAACTATATACTTCATGTTTGTATTGTAAGAGTATCAAAATTTTTTCAACTTCCTGTTTACTTCACCCTCAAGAGGATTTCTCTTCTACATATCTTCTTCCTTATGGATCTCGTAGCGACTTTTTCGTAGTGTACAGATATATTGCTACGGAGCCGTTGCTGATGGCAGAGGTAGCATTAGTCGTTCTTCCCATGATTATAGAAAGCCATGTGATCCCATATGACTCATGCAAAAAATCATTCATCTCCGTATATAAATGTTTTAAAAGAACAAGAGCCTTGTTTCGCTCTCTGTCAACGATGAGGGGTATATTGATGATGCTTGAATTAACAATTTTGACAGCAATATGTCTGCACAGGTATTGCTTGTAGCGGGTCTTTCAACGGCTGAAGAGCTACCGCAAACACTGCCAGCTTTTCCACTTTATATGTACAAGAAGATGCCATGAGAGATAGCATGAGAGAGCAGTTTTTTCAACGATTTGGGCCACTTTGATTTAAATTGTCGAGCACTGCACATTACTCACACGTCCCTGCACTCGCTTAAACTTCACATTCTTTTCACATCTGTATTTGGATAGATTATTGAAGTGACAAACATATTAAGAGAAAGCGTTAATAAAGTCTGGAAGGACATAGTTGGAGATAATTGACCGACTTCACGTACCATAGCAATGCCTTCATTATCTTCAGATTCCGTATAATTTGAGAAATCGTTGGTGCATATGTACGTAAAATTTTCTGGAAGATCACATCTCTGCGTGTCCGAAAACACCTTCACAGGATACAACTCTTTTCCGCGCGATAAGTCTCTGTAAGAAAACTAGAACACTTAGCACTTTTCTTTGCCATTACTAGAAGAAAAATCTATGGTACACGTAAATAAGAAACTTCAGGATACCATTGGATTGAAAAGATAGTAAAGTTATGCATAATCATAGCTATGAGTTTTAGTTCCAAACTGTTGCAACACATGTTTGTTGTAGTTTTTCTTATTTTCGAAAAGTGGGCTGTCCAATAAAAGCAAGAGATTGACACTGAAGTGGAACTACTGACTATTAATTATGGTGGTCAACCTTAGCTGAACCCAATTCTACCAAGAGCTATGTGGAATTGCAAATCATGTCATCCGTGGCTATGCAGGCTGGTTAGTCGTCATACATGTATACATAAAAAATTCTGCTTAATGACAATAATTTTGTGGACACTGAGAGCAGAAAAAAATTGTCTCCAAGAACTAACAGTGTTAAAAGATTACGCCCCGATGAACCATTTCGCAAAGGATTGTAAATAAATTCGTCGAAGGCGCTCGCATCAAAAGTAGTATCCACGCGTTCAGAACTCCTGTCAATTCTTGATTTTGGCACTGAGAGCTTGATCATACGTTCCAGACGCAATTTCTCTGCAAAGGTACCAACGAACTTGAATGTAGGTAAAATAAAATCTGACATTATTGAAATTGCTTACGAGTTTTTCTCACTAAATCCACCACTGCTTCGGGGAACGGACTAACTGGCACATCTCTCCGATGGCGATAAAGAATTGTGGCTGCGCACGCCTACAAGACAAATTAACATTTCTTAACTCGTTCGCAACAGCAGCCATTTTGGCCCGGTGAGCGCTAAGGACGGCGAAGAAACTGGTAGCGACGCGCTTTCCAATGATGATCTGATGGCTTCGATGAAGTTCAGATTTATACCCTCACTGAAAAGGGTTTTATTGTCGCTAGAACGTTGAATATCACTGAAGGGACTCTAGCGAAATCATTCTTAATATAAACAACGCCGAGGCCTTCTAAAACCTCACATTTCCTAACGGGAAAACCATATCCTTACGGAGAGTGCAAATTACCATCACTTATTCTGTGATCTATGCTAATTTATTTATGCCTATTCCTAAATCAATCTTATTTATCCTTTATTTCTTACGACAACATCAATTCGCGTCTATACATTTCTGCAAGTCAATAATAATCTTATAATCAATTAGATAATAAGTTTATAAAGTAGAATGTTGCTACAAAAATCTTCGACTTTTGATATTCTCTCAGTATGCACGGTATCGAAAATCACTACAATGGTTTAAGACTACGAAACAATGATAAGTTTGTCGAAAATGATGCCGCAAATGCACGCGAAGCTATTCATTGACTATTCTTAATAATTTGAAGAATAGGGTACCTGAACTGTTGCAATCTCTACTGAATTATAGGAGAGACTATGAACTATCGACAATGGTTTTAAACTTTCGCACTAATTTTTCGTGATCTATGCATCTCATTTCAGTTGAATGTCCTCTTGGTGGTTTCCTATACATCTCCCAGTTCCCATACCTCCATGGGCTTCCCTGCCACCACATGCAGGTGGTTGTGACGGTCTGTCGGAACATCTCAGTCCTTCTGGTCCAACATCTGCTTTATTTGGATATGTTCTTCCACTCATGATCAACGCGAGTCATTTCTCTGCTGCATGATTTATTTCGCTTTGCCGTCCATAGCAGTTCCTGTTAGAGATTTAGAGCTAAGGTTCTTCCCTTAGAACATTAACGAAAAATTCCGTGCGCATGGGTAGATGTTACTTTCACAACTTATTTATATCACGAACGCGCAGGAGAGCCGGATACTCTTGTGTACAATGCAAGTGTACACAATCCACTCTTGCAATAAACTAAATGATACTTCATTTGAGAGACTTAGTATCGCACGTCTTCCAAGAGTGAAAAATCAGTAATCTTTTTTACCTCTAAATTTAGTGGAGAAAAATATCCATTACGGATTTTAAACCTTTTGTCTACAATACTGCCTTTTTCCATTTTGAGAGTTTCAAGAGAAACTAGATTTTGCATATGAAGAGGCATGCATTTGAAAAAATCTCTAGAGACTATGGGATTTTCAAACACATTTTGGATAAGCTCGTCGTGTTTAGGTTTTTTGATACTTATAATCCCATACTATTACTAATAAAAAGCATTATGTACGTTTTCTATTCAATAGAACAATGACAAGATTATCTTAATCAAAAATCTTGAGCAAGCTTTGTATTTCTTCTTCAACATTCGGTAAGTTAGTTAAATCGCTTCCGCATGCTTCAGCTATGTTAGCCTGACCAGCACCACCGCTACCACCTAAGAATAAAGATTCTTTTGCAACATTCCTTTTATCTGTTATAGCTTCACTTACTGCAACTGTAATGAGTAATTTACCAATCCTCTCAGCAATATTTACTACTACTGAATCTTCTGCTTTTTTGCTCAAGTTTGCAGCAGCTTGACGTAATATTTTATTACCTGAATTTTTTACATGTCGATAAATTAGGTTAGCGCCGTTTATTTCTTCAGCTTGCTTCTTAAGCTGCTCTAAGCTTATATCTAAACTTGATAAATAACTTCTCCAAGTTCCTTTTCAAGCTCTTTATTACGCTCTAAAAGTAAAAAAAAAAACTAAAAAAGAATTAAAACTATGCCTTGGATGAAGACTTGGAAAGCTTCTTATCCTAAACGTGCTCCTTTCACCTTTCATAGTGAGAATTTTTGCGACAATTGGGCGCACTTTTTACTTAGCATACGTTCATAAAAGTTTTCCAAGTAGCATCCTACCGTTTTGTGACGGCAAAGTTTGGTTGGAGTAGACTTTAGAAGTAGAACGCAATCTTATTCTCGTTAGCAGAGCATGCTATTAAGGCATTTCCAAAAAACAAGCTTGACATCAAGATCTACACTTTTTATTTCATCGAACGACTACATATAAAACAAAAAAGCATGTTCGAAAACCTTGAAAAATGCCTGAGGATCATTTTTGAGCCACGATGTGGTCTCTTATTTATAGGGCTGACTTGTAGAGCCCGATACACGTGATCTTGAGAAAACTAGCCAAGAGCAATCGAGTGTACAACACTGTCAGTTCAGTGATAATTTCACTGAATTTACAGTGTAAAATGTTCGTCGTCGCTAACTCTTAGTCTGAGGACTGGTGCACACAGAGGACTGGCAAAGTACCGCCCGACTGATGAGATTGTCAACGTCGAAACACGTGTATCGGGCTCTATAAGTCAGCCCTACACATAACAGATCACATGCGTGGCTCAAAATGAATATCAGGCACATTGAAATTTGAGCGTGGTCTTAATAAAACTTTGAAACGAAAGAGCTGGTAAATGCCCCTTTCGGCAAAGACATTAGCAAATACACAGACGTTCATTTCTTGAAAAAAAATCTCTCCAAAAGTTCAGTGATATTCCATCGCTAGTAATGATTATATTCTCTAAAATCTCTACCACCATACAGGCATCAGATTTGTATCGGGTCACGCGATAATATTCACTCACCGCCTAAATGTCGAGAACACACGTGCATCAGAAAGAAAACACGCCAAACATCCTCATGCAATTCAAAAATGCATAACATTTGAAGTACGAAAAGTCACATCAATGGGAAATACCATACCTCGACGACCTGATCTTCTTCTTTCCGCGGCGCATTGGCGGTCTCCGTTCCATTTCTGATGTTCTCATTTCTGTCAATCATCTTGTACATCTTGCACCTGAATAACGAATAACTTCTGTTAGGTCGTTTCATAAGTTTTGGCACTAAAGCAATAGACTTCAAATTCATCGAACAGAAGTAGTTCAATCTGTGTGATTTAGTAACGCCCAACTGTGCATTTCATGCGAAGATTTTGGTATACAACTTGTCAATGCCTGCTTTGAGATGGAGCAGTCGTAGGAACAAATTCGCTAGCTACTCATGCACGCATAGCAGGTGAGGGAAAAATGCTAATGAACAGGAGCTCAAATTCAATGGTGCTTTCTGTGGAGGGTCCAAAGGCGACTGATCTTCCAGACTGCTCTTTTGAACCTTGCGAACTATTTCCTAGCCATCCCTTCTGTAACTGTATCATCACCCTGAGCTGCATTGATCTTATGCGCTACTTCACTAGCATTTCCCTTCGCGCCATTAGTGTACGAAAAACAAATGAGCTACCAAAACAGCTCCATCGTAATGCAAATGCAAGCAAGTTGTATATCATAATATTTGCAAGGAAATGCGCAGATGAGCGATACCAAAATCATGCAGTTCTAATTACTTCTTTTATCAAGTTAGTCTCGGCATAAATCAAACGAAAACAACGTTTATGAATGGGAGTTTTTGGGTGCCCCATCACCTCAGCGAAATGAACAGTTAATGCTCCAGAGAAGTCTGTCTAGGTCATAAAGTGAACATATTGAACGACCTAGCTCCAGAGGTTCAAAAGCATCAAGACCTAGTGAAAAGGACGAAGAACATCAGACTTTGTGCCGACCTTGCGACTCGACAATTATCCCTGCCCTAGCGTATGCAGCAGAAACTTGGTCGCTACGTAAGCAGGATGAAAGATTACTCAGTGTTGTTGAACGCCAAATCGAAAGGTCGACGCTGAGAGTATTCCGTATCTTGCAACTGAGAGAAAAAATCCAAAGTTCTGACCTACGTCAACAATCGAAGAACAAAAATGCCGTTTTACACGACAGGTTCTCGATGATAAGGTTGGCTGGTCACGTGATACGCCTCAACGACACCGATGGACGAGAGGATTCCTCGAGAAGTCAAGCGCTTTACAGGAAAACCTCCTACACGATGGTCCGATTTTTTCACGAAAAGCCTGGAGGAAAGATATCATTCTTAACTAATTTTAAGAGCAAGGAGGACCCACTGGGCTACAGCTGCACGTGGTAGGGAAAAACGAAAGTTCTATCGGTGCTTGGTGAGTAACTCGACGAGCAGCGAAATGACAGGGCGCACTGGAAGGCGTTTCTATAAAGCAAGTACAGCGTTAGAATCCATCTGTCTCGTGATATTGAACGGTTTCAAAGAAATTTGGAGAAAAGCGCTGTTCCGTGAAAAGGCCTCAAATTATTCGTACAGTCGAGCGGTTACACGCCGTAGTCTGACGAATGTCTATAACAAAGTATAAGTGGATATATAAAACGATAACCTACGAACGATAAAAGCTGTTGTTTCCAAAGAAGTTATTAGAATTGACAGGATGCCAACAATAGTATGATTGTGTAGTGGGAGGGAGCATTTTTCTTAGTCATTCATAAAAGATATATTTGTACGAAAAGATTACAAGTGAGCAGAGAGAATCGTGAAGCATCGAACTGTCACAAGAAACCTGCAATTCTTCTCAGAATACAGAAAAAAAACTCGAATTAAGTAACAGGAATTGCATGCCGGCTGTGGATCATACTGCCGACGATATCGAATGTGGCGTCAAAAAGATTAGGCATCACCTGTATCACATGTCGTCCTGTTGATCGTCGAGTGACCCAAGCGGGCACCAGCAACACTTCCATTTCTTCCTAGCTTGGGCAAGAGTAACCCAGAGGGTCCTCCTCGCTTTAGGGATTTGTTTCTTAATCCTCTTCACTACATACTCGATGCTTTTAAACGTCCCCTAAGCAGCTCGTTCTCTCCTGCACAACTCTGGGGCTATGTCGTTCACAATGTTTATTTCGCGACCTAGACAGAGGTAACTGGAGCATTCGAAGACATCCGTTTCGTTGAGCGCGAATGGGGCATTCAAAACCCATCGGTTCCTCATTAACATCGTTTTCGTTAGACTTAGTTTAAGCCCAACCTTTCAACAGGCGTTGCCAAAATCGCTCAACATTCGCTCCGCTAGGCCGATGCTTGGTGCTACGAGGACGACTTCTTCAGTGAAGCGAAGATAGTTCGATTGTTAATCATCAGTTTTCACTCCCATGCCGTCCCATTCTAATGATCGCATGAGTGGCAGCGAATAATTTTGGCAAAACTGTATCGCCTTGTCAAAATCCTAATCTTACGTCGATACTAATGTTGTTGCAGAATGGCGATATTTTGGTCGTGAAATCTTCATGAAGCTGAAGAAGGATCGTTATGTACCACGCATGGATGCCCTGGTTGCCCAGAGCCTCTATAACCGCTTCTGTTTCCACTGAATCGGCTTATTTCAAAACGATTAAAAAGAGACAGAGGGGGAGCTTGTACTCTCGTAAAACTTCAATTACTCTTGTCATGGTATGTGTGTGATTTTTGTACTAAATCCTTTTCAGAACCCTGCTTGCTCGCATGACTGTTTTTAGTCCAGTGTTCTGTCAATCGTGTTAAGTATGTCGACTGAAAAGTTTATAAACAACAGACAGCTAACAACAGCACGGTCTTGTTGGTTTTTCATTATCTGGAAATCTTGCATTCTGAAAGATAGCGAGTGAAGAGCCGAGCTAAGATCTTGATGAGAACTGGCGGTAGGTTCATTAGGTGTTCTTGTCCAATCCTGTCTAGACCAGGTGTTCTTCTATTCTTCATCGATGACATAGCATGTCGGATTTCGGAAGGGAGGACTGGTGGAACGACAGATTTATCCTCTTTCAATTTATGTGATGGTATGAGGACATGGGTAGCGAAGAAATCCGAATAGTGGTGGTGGATGATTTTCTTCATTGTCCTTCTGGAAACCGTAAGTGTTCCGTCAGCGCGTCGGAGTGCAGTCATCCTGGTCTTGTTGTTGGCCAAACTTGGCTAGGCTTTGCAAATGCTCTTTCCAGCTTCTGCAACTTCTGCCATAAGTGCTTGTCTTCCTTTGAGGTCTCCGTTTTGGCTGTCTGTAGCTCTTAAAATTCACTTTGACGTATCAGTTCGAGTGTATACGAAGATAATCGTTTCTTCGTAACTTTGGGACTTTCGGCTTTCATAGCGCTAACGTGAAGATATTCGACGACCGGTTGTATTCTTTGTCGATGTTGTCGACAACGGTATCTTTTCAACAGCCGACTAATGATTTGAACTCATCTCAGCCTATGGCAGTTCTGGGATTTCGTCGCTTTAATTTGTGGCTTTCTCTCCTGCCCGCGAGAAACGGAACGTTGCGCGAACGATATACCAGACTGATCCCGTGCAAAACTTAGGAACAACTGCGATATCGGTCAGGCAAAACCTTCGCTTAACTAAGATGTGATCTATTTCGTTATGGTACTTTCCATTGAAAGACTCCACGTTCAACGCTGGTTTTGAGCTTTTGGAATTGTGAGTTAACATGGATGGCTTGGGTCCTCATGATAAACTCAGATAGCCTCTCACCCCATTCATTCTATTCTAGTGCGTAAGTCCCAATGTGACGTCTTTAGACGTTCTTCTAGGCCCAATTTTCCGTTCAAATCTCCAACAATGACCTTGAAGAATGTAAGCTCTTCTCTGACTGAAGAATTTATCGAGGCCCATATAAACGCTTCGATGTCGTCTTCTTCGTAGCTTCACTTTGGTGAGTCCGCAACGAAGATGCTTAGAGTCAGCATTGATCCCACATCGTTCCAACCGCAATCGCCTAATACGGGTTGCTAGGTGTTCGAATGAATCGATTGTTCATGGTTAAATTCGATTTGGCGGACGCCAACGTCGTTGAAACCTCTGCATTGCACTTTCCCGGAAACAGCTCTTCTACGGTGTCATAAACAGCGTGAAAAGGACGGCGTCTTCTCGTCTCAACCAGACCAGTGACGTCGTTTCCTCTCTTTACTGCTTGCATCAACAGTTCTTCTACAGTGGATTCGTGAGCAAGTGTTCGTGCTGTATAGTACAGATTTTCATTTTAATCCGTTTCACTTTTGGCAGATTAGTTTGGCCAAGAGTTAAGTACCGCAAAAATATTGCATGTTCATAGCAAAATTACATGTTCGGCATGATCCTAACGCCTCATGAAGTGCGCAAAAAGGAGCAGTACGGCAAAAGTTCGAAAATTTAATGAGTGGACCATAAAGTTCTGTTTTGAAAATCAAAATAGCGTCGATCAAGACCAAATAAGTTTTTCCTTCAACTTCTTCTTCAATAAAGGTTCAACAATCCATTCAATGGAACGCAGACGTTCGACGAACGTTGATCAAAAGTTCAATTTTTTTCTACTCAGGCTGCAAAGCTTCAAGCATTCAGAAATTCATGCTGACATAAAAGTATAAAGAATGCGCTTCTCAAGCTGGCTTACGTAAGATCACCTGTATCACCTGTCGCCCCGCTGATCTTCGAGCAAATCGAGCAGGTACCAGAAAACTTCCATTTTTCCCTATAGCGTGCAAGAGCAGCCCAGTGGGTCCTCCTCGCTTTAGGGATTCGCTGAGCATCATATCTTTCTCCTATAGCTTTCGTGAAGAAATCGGACCTACGGGTCAGTGGTCTTCCTGTAGTGCGCTTGATGTCCCGAGGAATCCAGTCGGTAACGGCTCTCGTCCGTCGGTTGTCGTTGAAGCGCATCATGTGTCCGGCCCACCTTATTTTCGATATCTTAGCCTGTAGAACGGCGTCTTTGATTTTCGATCGTTAACGTAGATAGGAACTTCGGATCCTTTCTCTCATTCGCGAGATACGAGATACTCCTAGCATCGACCTTACGACTGCGCGTTCGATCACGCCAAGTGATTTTTCATCCTGCTTACGTAGCAACCAGGTTTCTGTTGCACCCTTTAGGGTAGGGATAATTGTCGAGTCGAGAGGGTGGGCACGGAGTCGGATGTTCTTTGTCCTCTCCACTACATTTTCAATGCTCTTAAACGCTCCTGAGCCGCTCGTTTCCTCCTGCTCAACTCTGCAGCTAGGTCGTTCATCATGTTGATTTTACGACCTAGGTAGACGTAACTGGAGCATTCGAAGATTGTCGTTCCGTTGAGCGTGAATGGGGCATTCGAAATCCATCTGTTCCTTATGAACATTGTTTTCGTTGGATTTAGTTGAAGACCAATCTTTCCACAGCTGCATACGTGAGCGCAGGGATAATCATCGAGTGGAAAATGTGGGCACTGAGTCGGCAGTTCTAAGTCCTCTTCTACATCTTCGATGCTCTTAAACGTTCCCCGAGCCGCTCGTTTCCCCCCGCTCAACTTTGGAGCTAGGTCTATCATCACGTTGATTTCACGACCTAGATAGGCGTAACTGGAGCATTCGGAGATTTTCGTTCCGTTGAGCGTGAATGGGGCTCAAAACCCATCCGTTCCTCATGAACATCTTTCGTTAGATTTAGTTGAAGACCTAGCTTTCCACAGGCGTTATCAAAATCGGTCAACATTCGTTCTGCTTGGATGATGTTTAGTGTTATGAGAACGATATCGTCAGCAAAGCGAAGATGGTTTAATTGTCGACCGTCAATTTTCACTCCCATTTCGTCCCATTCTAATGTTCGCATGACGTTTTGTAGGGTGGCAGTGAATAGTTTTGGCGAGATTGTACGGCCTTGTCGAACCCCTCTTCTTACGTCAATGGTGATATTGATAATCAGTCAGAATTCTTTTCATTTGATTGCCACTTGCAGTGGCACGATGTTATAGAATGCCCAATAATGTGGATTGCTGTGCAAAAACGTTTGCGTCAGCCGGGATTTGAACTCAGATCTCTCTCCGAGAGCGAATGCTAACCGTTGCACCACCGACGCTCGCACTCTTATTTACGGCAGACAACGCGTTATAGCGTAAATAAGAGTGCTGTGCAAAACGAGCGTCGGTGGTGCAACGGTTAGCATTCGCTCCTGGAAAGAGTGAGATCTGGGTTCAAATCCCGGTTGACGCAAACGTTTTTCACAGCACTCCAGATTAATGGTGAATACTGTTGTAGAATGGAGATATTTTGGTCGTGAAATCTTTATAAAGCTTACGAAGGATCATTATGTACCGAGTAGGGACACCCTGGCTATCCAGAGCCTTTATAACCGCTTCTGTTTCCAGTGAATCAAAGGCTTTCTTCAGATCGATAAAAGTGAGACAGAGTGGTTGTTTGTACTCTAGTGAAACTTCAATGAGTTCTACGTAAGATAATAAATCGATAATGTGATATTGAAGATAAGGAGGCATGTGATTAGGACCTTATGAAGAACTGAAGAGAGATTACAAGTTCTTGCAGGTAGAAAGCTTGCTTTGAATCCGGCGCGCGAGTTTGTCAAGTTTTAACGCGTAAATTCAAATCAATCACAGATTTCGGATGATTCCTCCGCTAATTTTCGCTAGAGAGGCGAAGTAGCGAAATGGTTAGTGATGTAATGTATCAGATGGCGAGCTGATAAGTGATGCGCTGATGGCAAAACGTAATCTTTGATTCGTTCTTCTAACACCATGTGAAAACCTTCTGAAAAAGTTGAACCTAGCTCCATTGCCGACATTTCCTCTACTAAATGACTACTGAACGTCTAGTGCAAAGCTGTCTACCTTATGCGAGCAAAAAATGCACTCAGATGGGAAATGTAATCTTATTTTCGCTGCCTATGGCGCCAAGAAGGCGTCTCCACAGACCAAGTACAGCATTAGAATCGACTGCCTCATGTTATCATATGGTTACCAAAAATCTTCGAGAGAAGCGCAGCGCAGAGAAAAAGGTCTCAGAATGCTAGTGTACATGAAAGGATACACGCAGTTCGCAATCAAATATCGCACAAATAGTGTAAAAATTATACCTAAAGCACATGCTCGGTACTTGATAGGAATACCATTTGGGGCACAGGAAAAGGAATAGTACGGAGAAAAAGATCAGAACTCAATGATTGGAGCATATAGTGCTAGTTTCAAAAATTAAAGCAACAAAAACGTATCTTATACGGTATATTCAACTTCTTTGGATAGGTGATATTGGATGCTCTCAAAATTTCGATTGTTTTTCATTTGTGTGCTGTAAATCAAGCCTTCAACAAAGAAATTTGTGCTGACAATACGTGAAATAATGGGGGCGTCGTGGCCGAGTGGTTGTGATGCTCATCGCGAAGCGCGTGAGGCCGAGATCCACCACCCAACTCCCTCTGGCAGTCAGCAACAAAGCTCTATGTGACGCCACAGTCATGCTATCCTCATGATTGCAAGGAGAATCGCTCAAGCAGCACTTTACGACGTTCTATAAGAAGACGAGAAAACGAATTGAATGCTAGAACTACTGGGATTCGCATAGTAAAAAAAACTTTGTAAAGACGAATCAATAGTTTGCAATAGAAAAAAGTAGGTGGAATAATAGATCAATAGTGTGATGTTGGAGAAAAGAAAGAGATGTGATTAGGAATCAAAGAAAACTGAACAGAGATCATAAGTTCTTGCGAGTTCGCCGTTGAATTCCAAGTGGTTACCGCGTAAATTCAAATCACAAACTTCGGTTAACTCGTCCGCTATTTTCCGTTAGCGGAGCGGGTTGTCGCAGTGGCTAATGATCAACAACGTATCAGAAAGCGCATTGATAAATCTTGCGTTGGTTCGATCCCCTATCTTGCAATCAAGCAAAGAACGCCTTAGCGCGGATACATACAAGATTGCGAGAAGAATGATCCTGACAAGCATTCTACAACATTTATGAAGAAGACGAGTTCGTCGATCGACAGTTGAAGCAACACATAAATTAGTTAAAGAGCCTGTGGGGATGAATGCGAGGACACGAATCGAATGTATGAAATTATGGGATGCGCACAGTAGTTTCTGAAAGCGCGTTGTAGCAACATATGCACTTTCGTAGCTATTTTTTCATTATTTTTTTAATAAGTGACATTATAAGACAGCTCACTGTTAAGGAAAACTTAGAGGACGAAAGGATGGGAAGGACGATGGAGTCCAGGAGTGAGAGACACGTAGGTATTATGGCGACAGCTCAAGGAAGGCTAACAGTCCTTAAGCCAGCAACTGCTTCTCTGTGGTCTTTTCGTCTTTCTTTTCCATATTTCCTAATTGTCATTAGTTTTACGCTGTTTATTGACATGCGTAGCTCCATGGGGCATATCACTGCGTCGAGTACTCCGACCTAGTCTCATGTGACCTACGGTTATTTACTATACTTGTCGTTGACGTTTGTTGGTTGCAGACTCCTACCACGGATGCGAAAGTTAGAGGTGGATGCTACAGGCGACTCGCCTCCGAAAACAAGGTACCCATGCCCGCTTGGTCTAGACGCGATATGCCCAATGGTATATTCACATGTGATCACCTTCGGGATTCGTCTTTTCAAGGCGAACGTGGTGACTTTCCAGGTTCCATCTCCGGTTGCGGCTTTGCAAGTACTCTGACTGGATAAAACGCTTCTCATGATTCTGATTGCTGTGTTGCACTCCCGCTCTCATGAGTTTCATACTTGTTAACATACCAGTGCTGTGAATTGAGTTGGGATCGATAGGACCTTGATGGCTCAGCGATCATTTGTGTTACAAATTTTTGATGGGTTTTGTTATTATGTAAATGTTGTTTATTACAGGTTGTTTTCTTTTAGAGATATCGATAATAAATCAGCGTGGTAGGAAAATTTATCTTATTTAACTATCGATTACCTGATAGAATGGAATCGTGAGCAAAAATTTGACCTCAAGCTTCAGGCAGGGGTTGCACCTGCGTTTCACCCATTCCGGGAGAGCGTGCTATTACTACACTACCACACAATGGCTGTCAGCTTAACTGGGTTCATAAAGCGATATTGCTTACCCAACCAAACCTGTTATAGGTTGGTCGCTGATAGCTACATGAGAGACCTTGAAGAATGAGTGATGGCGAAACGGTGCCTCAGTGGTGTAATGGTAGCACGCACCCTTGCTATGGGTGAAACGCTGGTTTAACTCCCACCTGTTGTTTCTTGCTTACCACTCAATTTCATTAGGTCTACTGGAAACATAACACAAATGCGAAAAATGCAGTGTGAATCATATATCGATCACATCAAAGCAAGCGAGCGTTCTATACTCAAATCACTAAACGGATCGCGTGAAATAAAGAAAAAATTATTTCGTTAGCTGTGTAAGATATAGCGAGGACAATGGTGTATCGTTAGAAAGCTATGCATTGTAAAACGTCAATCGACTCATCAAAAGCAACAGTGGAAGGGTAGTGTGGAAGGCAAAATGGGACCTCTTGTGCTAATAGTAGAATATCCTGGAGAAATTCATGGAGGGATAATCGAACGTGTCCATTTGTAATGCGTGATAATTGATTCAACCGTAACCCTTTGCAACGACCGCCTCTTTGACGAATGTAATCTAGCGTCGAGAGGACAACTTTTACCTCATTACTCAGAGATGCCACCTTTCTATGGGTAATTCGAAGCACACATTGGGCTGATTGTGACTGAGGCGAAGAGGTATCGCCAGTAGAGTTTTGAGAAACGACAGGTACTGCCAGAATGAGAAGATTCGATCTCGTCGTTTTGACGACTCTAAAACTATGAGATTATTACAGTTGATGCTCCAGTAGATTCCCAGTTCTCTGGTTTCAATGTCATCTCATTGTATCGCATGTGACGACAAGAAACGGACTCAAAATATTACTGACAAATCTTTTTCCAAATAACAAAAGTTGAAAATAAAGAATTTAGCGTAGCTTTTGTTTAACTCGGTCCAATGTCAATTTGTGCGCTCGAAAACATTGACGTTTTGGGTTATTCTAGATCACTACGTTTACAGCAAGGACGGGAGAAATGCACAGCGTTACGTGGACGGTGCAGTTTGTGACATGTGATATTCTCAGAAGGTAGCCACGAGTTCTGAGCATAACTGAGGTTCCGGGTCTTCAAAATGAAACGTAGAGTAAGAACTAATAGTTGTAATGAAACAATAAACTTAGTAATCAGAATTTCAAGGTAGATTGTGCTTACAGGAAAAGGTTGGTAAAAGTCGAATGTTCAACGCTGGACAACGTCCAAATGAAGAAACTCACTCGGCTGTGCTCTTATATACACGACGCTAGATGACTATTGTGGTTGTCGAATGATAATACATATTTTTACCGGTCAACTTCCGGCCGTATTCGGCATCTTCAGCGATTAGCACAGAAAGTTATATTATACGTGAATCTGACCTGGATTGTACACAACGTCCAACATATAACCCTCATATTGCTTCATTAAATTATCATTTCCTCCGTCCCCTGAAGGAATGTCTGCGGGAGAAAAAGTGCCTAGACTACGACAAGCTAAAAAGTGTGCTGTTTATTTTGAATCTAAACTACGAAAAGGTGCTGGTTGGAGCAAAAGTGACTGTAGTTTCAGACTGGTAGTTCAAACGGATCGTAAAATAGCAGAGATAACTCGCAACGTAAACAACGCATTTGCCCTGGGAACGGGAACTACTGACGAGCGTACACTGAAGTGGTGGTCTGAAAAGTTTTGTAAAGAAGACAAAACCCTTGAATATGGAGAACGTAATGGCGGATCGTGGGAAGTTGGCAATAATTAACTGAGAGAAATCAACAAAGCTGATCCTCTCAGAAATACGAGACGCTGCAGTAGTACTGAACATCGGCCAGTCTCGCTCGTTTACTGTTTGAAATAAATTTGAAAGAAGGAAAAGGGTAGTGTGAAAAGTGATTGTGGTTCGATCACAGCCAACCGACAGCCACATGTTGCAGAGCAAACACTTCGAAAGTTGAACGAGAGTTACAAAGATTTCCCTCGTCCGTCATATCCGTCGGATCTCGCGTCTATCGACTACCACTTCTTCGAAGATCTCGATAGCACCTTGCAGAGGAAACGCGTTCACAGCCAACAGGATACAGAAAATACTTTCCAAGAGTTCGTCGTGTACAAAGGCACCGGTTTCTGCGTTGCAGAAATAAACAATTTAATCGACGTTGGCAAAAGATGTGTTTGAGCCTAGTTAGGATAATCTAAAAATTCACGCTCTGAAGCCGCCATCACTTCTGCATAAAACCAATACTTTTTTAATAACTTCATCAGAAGTAATTGGAAAAGCACCAAGCTCTTATCTCAGGCCAAGAAAATATAATCGATTGGTAATGAAGGAAAATCGATTTACAATAAGTCTAGTGAGCCGAAAGTAGATATGAATGGCAGAGGAAAGGCGAAATAAAGAGCTAAGCTGAGAAAACGTTGACAGTATGGCAGCAAGATAGCGAAAACACTAAACGATCAATGTGATGGATTTAGATGTTCGCATGTTCGCACCTAAGGATAAGTGGCACGTTTGATCTACATAGCTAATGAGTTTGAGTCCACACCGGGCGGAAGACTACACAAATCGTTTTTGGAGAATCTGCAAGAGGATTTCCGTTTTCAGTGATGTACAAAACCTTCTACTCAAAATATTCATTTGGGTACACTATGCCTCAAGACTCCAACGAATATCAACTTTGCAATAGTCTGCGAAGCAGTGACCATACTAACATAGAAATTATGAAAGCTCTAAAACTGACTATCTCCTAATCTCGGATTTAGTAATTCCTTGTTCAAAACTAAGCTTAGCACACGGGCTTTATGATAATCTTTATTCAAACAGCTAACGTCTCAGCAGTTACGTCTTCTTCAGAGCCTGGAAATATCAAATTGTGCACTACACAGTCAGTCGAACACTTCCCACTTCATTAGAAAAAAATTTTGGAAACCTAAATTTCAATCGCACCAAGCATAAAAATTGACCTTCAACATATTCACCATTTTCTATGAATCTTCCACTAAATTATTCACATGGAGACCACCGCGTAGAAATCACAGGTCCCGTAATGTACTTCTCGCATCAAAACAACTGCCCTATCACCTGAATCATCCATCACTTGTCGTCCCCTTGATCGTCGAGTGGCTCGAGCGGGTGCCAGCAACACTTCCAAATTTCCAATCGCGTGCAGAAGTAACACAGTGGGTCCTCCACGCTCCAGGGATTCGCTGAGCATCATATTTTTCTTCTATACCTTTCGTGAAGGAATTAGACCAACGGGTCGGTGGTCTTCCTATAGAGCGCTCGATGTCCCGGGGAATCCAGTCGGTAACGACTCTCGTCCATCGCTTGTCGTTGAAGCGCATCACATCCCCGGCCCTACCATATTTCCAATATCCTGGAGTGCAGAACGGTGTCTCTGACCTACAATCGTTGACGTAGGTCGGAGCTTCGGATCTTTTCTTGCACTTGCGAGATACGGGATACTCCTAGCATCGAACTTTCGACTGCACGTTCAAAAACGCCAAGTGATCTTTCATAGTGCTTACGTAGCGACCAGGTTTCTGCTGCATACGTTAGGGCAGGATAATCGTCGAGTCGAAAAGGTGGGCGCAGAGTCGGACGCTCTTTGCCCTCTCGCTACATCTTCGATGCTTTTTAACGTTCCACAAGCCTCTCGTTTCCTCCTGCTCAACTGTGGAGTTAGGTCGTTCATTATGTTGATTTCAGGACCTAGCGTTCGTTTCATTAAAATCCATCTATTCTCATGAATATCGTTTTCGTTAGATTCAATTGAAGGCCAATATTTGCACTAGCGTTGTCGAAATTGATCAACATTCGTTCCGCTTAGCTGATGGTTGGTGTTATGAGGACGACATCATCAGCAAAGGAAAACGCTTCAATTGTCGACCGTCAATTTCCACTTCCATATCGTCCCATTCTAATGTTCGCATGACGTTTTGGTGGGTGGCAGTGAATGATTTTGGCGAAATTGTATCGCCTTTCAAATCACTCTCCGTCGATGGTAATACTGTTGTAGAATGGCGATATTTTGGTTGCAAAATTTTTAAATAGCTCACGAAGGATTGTTATGTAGCGAGTAGGGACGCTCTGGTTGTCCAGAGCCTCTACAACCGCTTCTGTTTCCACTAAATCAAAGACTTTCTTCAAATCGATGAAAGTGAGGCAGAGCGGTATTTTGTATTCTCGTGAAACTTCAATAAATCTTGTGATCGTGCGGACTCTGTGGTATTAAATCCTTTTCGGTACTCTGAAAATTCGCATAGCTGCTCTTCGTCTAGTGTTCTGTCGAACCTGTTTAGGATTATGAAGAGTTTATAGACAACGGACAGCAAGCAGACTGGGCGATAATTGCTATGTCGTGAAAGTCTTCCTTTCTGAACAACAACACGGTATTGTTGGTTTTCCACTGATTGGGGAACCTCACATCCTGATAGATAACGAGTGAAGAACTGAGCCAGGGTGCTGATGAGAACTGGCGGTAGATTTCACAGGCGCTTAGGTCTAATCCTGCTTGGACCAGGTGTCATTCTGTTCTTCACCAAGGGTATAGCATATCGGAATTCGGAAAGTGTGACCGGTGGAACGACAGATTCATCTTCTTTCAACTTACATGCCCATAAGAGGACATGGCTATTGAAGAGATATGAATAGTAATCCTAAATGATTCTCTCCATAGCCTTTCTAGAGGCTGTAAGTGTCCCGTCAGGGTGTCGGAGTGCAACTATTTTGGTTTTGTAATTGGCGAAGCTTCTCTGGGCTTTGCGAATGCTCTTCTTAGCTTCTGCAGCTTCTGCCATAAGTGCTGCTTGTCCTTCTTTGAGGTCTTGTTTTATCGCTTTTTTGCAACGTTTCGCAAATTCGAACGTAAGATTTCTGTTGCCTAAAGCTCGTGCGATCCCACGGTGACGTATCAACTCGAGTGTTTGCGAGAACAAGCGTCTCTTCGCCACTTTGAAACTCTCACCTTTCATAGCGCTTACGAGCAAATGTTCGATGAGCTATGAACAGAGAAAGATGCTGACCATTGCATAACAATACAAGATACAATTTCCTCTTTTTTATTACAACTGCTAGGGACTGAAAACACCATGTCGTTACTAGAAGTGCTGAGGAGAGAGAATATTACCTTAGCGCAACGCAAAAGGCATTCTAATACACGTAATGAACAGCTTCCACATCGTAGACGCACACCCAAGATGTCTTTTGCAAGTTCAAGTCGATTCCACACTAGCTAATATCTCGTTAATGTCGCAATCACTTAAGCACTTGTTTGCAACAAAATCGGATTTAATAGCTTTAAAAAAACTGTTATTCGTATCAAATGCTCTCCTTTCGATCAATATTTCATAGATCTTGCTCAAAAATAATGATATTCTGGTAATGATAACACATGTTTCGAGGCATTTGTGAGGTCTAAGTGCTAGGCAGGAGCCTCTTTCATCCTCCAAATTTCTTCAGTAGCACAATTCTTTAATCAGGCGATCCCTTGAGGCTATACGCCTCTATAGAGGAATCGACACCGAGTAATAAATCACAAGTCAGGTAGCCAAAATCTTCTACAGGAGCCTGTTTAGTAATTAGATCTCACAAACGGCTCAAAACACGTTATATCATTATCAAATATAATTGTTTTTGAAGGAGGTCTATAAAAAAGCGGTCGAATGGAGAGGTATGACTCATTTTAGCAGCCACAGACTAGCGGCGAGTTATTACTCGATGTCAATTCCTCCATAGCAGTATAGCCCTAAGGAATTGGCTGAACCGAGGGGTCTAACACTTAGACTTCACAAATGGCTCAAAAAATGTTATATCATTATCAAATAATTGCTTCATAATGCAATTAGCAGTTTACAAATAATATCGACACAGCTACAAAATTTACGTTAACTTAATAGCATGAAATCGGTAACGTATTGCCCGTATTAGAATACTCTTAGAACATATAACTGTAACGAGATTAACACGTTCACTAGAAAGCCTAAACAGTAACAGTGAAAGAAAGAGATAGAATCATAGAAGAGCTACACATTCACAATAAAAGCTGACAAACTAGACAGTGGCAAAATGACGCTATCCATGCGCCTAACATGTAGGAAGTTGGTCAATTGGAGTGATAAACTTGAAATCCTCTGGAAATAGCACCGCAGCTTGAGGATATAACAGTTTATATGTCTGCTTAACTGTGACCTCTGCAGCACCAGCAATTTCCCCAATCTCTGTAAGTGTTCATGGATTGAAAAATCATCGAAAAACTTAGTTGGTGCTAAGTATGGGATGTGGAAAACGGCGTACCTTTAGCTGTTCGCTTTTCACTCGAAGCCTGTGATGCCATATATATCGCTGCAGCAGCTATAGAAATTGGTGAACGGCTGAAATATAAAAAGTCCCAGAACTAAGCAAATTTTCACGTATCGCATATTTTGAGCACCGCATACCCAGCGACGAGATCCATTTCCACCGCTCGTTTTGCTATACGGGTTGCAGCAGCCTAAATCATTCAATATTGAGAAATGAAAGTTAGGAATTGAAATGAAATCTATAAGTACCTGGATGGAGTTAGGTAAAGAGAGATTCCCACAAAATCGTGACATGAAGTCAGCCGATGTAATTTGCTCGAGGTTTGTCTCAAGACTTTTTATTATGAGTTTGAAACATCGCCCGATTTCCTTCTTAGAAACTCGCGAAACGGCGCAAATCTCTGGAAGCTTTGTAAAATTAGTAATTGTTAGTTGTCAATGTTCACTTGACTGTTCAGAAAACTGTAAGATCTACATCGAGATAAACTCCATATGCAAGCGTTCTTCGAGCGATAGTCCCTTATAACTATTTATTCAATAGTGTAGAGTGATATGCAAAATTTTAAACCATAGCCGGGAATCAACCCGAATTTCATACTTTCTAACGGCGCTTGCTAAGGAAATGCACTACCAACGCTCCTGTTCTGCTACCACTCTTTCTGCGATACAAAGAGTAGATTTCCATGCGCCGGTGGCAAGGGTAAAATGTATACTCAATTCCTGTTTGAGGTTAAAAGTTCTGCATATCAACCTACATTACTGGATAACTCAAATGTAAACATTTGTAGTGTCCAATCAGTGGAACGACCATTCACTTCTCAAAAAGTACAAAAACAATGTATTTTGATCGAACGAACGACTACTGCAGGACACTTCTCACCATTACGCTACACTAGCCCCAATCTTCAGAAAACGTATCAAAAACCTTTAGTCAGCTTACAATCAACAGAAAAAAAAACTTTGCCCACATGGAGAAACGCCGTCTTTAAGTACAGAGGAATGTCTCAGATACACGACTTTTACCTTGAGCAGTTTCAAGCAGGATTAATGTTGAGGCGGCAAGTGGTATTGTGATACAGTACTACTGATGCAATGGAATCATGATCCCAAATCGGAGCATGGAAAATACAACAAAAGCTAGCAAGCTGCCTAAGAATGGAACATACCTTTAAACGTACGTGGAACTCCTTCTTTACGACAAGCAATATAGAGGCACGCTGCAGCCTGTGCTTCGTTGTTCTTTCCTTTGAGAGCTTTGCTATCCAAAACGTCTTTGAAAGTCTTTGAAGCCAAATCCTAGTAACAAAAATTTCACAGCACACAGTAGGACAGCAATGACTAGTAACTTCAGTGATCCCAAACAACAGTGCACAATATAAAATGAAGTCAAGCAATCATTAAATTAATACATTAATTGGCAGACAATATGTATGGCACTGAGACAAGTTCTTGCCGATTTTATGCGTACCGATTTCTATTTATTTTTGTGGAACTAGCAAGGAACCTAGTCCACGATATATTCACGATCCTCATCACAGATAGGAGAGGATGCAATATTGTTTCTTCTCCGTAAAGCAACACAACGAGTTCGGCGAGGATGTTCAGATCGTTACAGCCGCCATGTTAGACGTCAAATTTGTGGAGCTCAGGTAGCCAGGGAAACTCACATTCTCAAGAAATTATGGCCTGATAAACCATTGTATGGAGTACATGTTTACTACTACAGATTTGTACGAACAAACATTATGGTTCAACATCAAGTAGCATGCCTTTTTATAAGCGACCAATACACAGAGCACCTAAGTGGGATGGCTAGCGCTAAGCACCTTAAGTGGCTTCAACAAACCGTAAAAAGCGATATCTCTCAATTTTGAAGACCAGGTTTTAGGATGAATATGCAGGTGTTTAATGCTAAAAAGCTAGAGATTCCATGTGTTAATTTCGAAACAGAGACAGCTCCCATTTTCGTTCACAATTTTTTCAGAAAGCACTCCTGATGTAGACAACATTCTACACAACATGAAGAATGCTGTCTACCTCTTCCTAGTTGTACATCATCAACTAGTACGCTTCCATCAGAGAATCACATATATTCTGCTTTCGTAAGCTATTTCTGCGCCTCGAAAGATTGGTGAACTTTCGATGCACTTCAGATAGTGTCTAATGTGATTGCTCAAATAATTTCATGAGTGTCATAACACGAAAGACCCTCCTTTGCACTTATGAATTATTTACGTAACTGAGCCTATTTTGATAGATGTACTCTCCACGTGAGCTATCGACGAATGCATGTTCTCTAATCTTGATCAAATATCTCCACCTTTTGCTTTAACATTGTTCTTCTCCGACCATAAACCCACCCCTCAATGAAGTGAATATAAGCAGTCGGAACGTAAACTTAGGCGCTCTTCCGCTTGGTTATTCACTCAACTTTTATTCCTTTGTCTTCTCTATCTATTATCCTATATACCCTATTGCTGGTGTTGTAGTGTTGTTGCAGAGATAAACGATAATCCAATACGAAGAGTTCGATATAAAAGCAACTAATAAGAACCATGCGTGGCTAAATCAACTCAAACTACACAAAATCTCCACTAAACTTTCTCTGCTACACTTGATGTGGTTCAAGCAGCAAAAGTCCGAATAATTTCTCACATGACTGAGGCGACACAAGATGGTGTAAAACTCTATTCGGCCAACGTCTCTGCGTCGTCACCTTTATCAGAGTCGCCTCTATACGAGTCAATGGCACACAGCTGGTACGTGTCGCTGTGTGGTTGCTCACAGTCATATCGAGTCAAATTCATTGGAGGGAACACCACTTAATGAAGAGTGCTAGACGGCGGTTTCCTTCTATGGAAAGACGAAAGTTGACCAACTGCCGCCATCTAATGAGATTTAGATGGTTTGATACGCGCGGACCGGTCCTGTTTAGTCACAGTGCTGAGAGCCCAGGAAGACCTCATTTTTTGACTTTCTTCAAGTCGAGCGTGCTCAGTTCTCTACTCTAGCCCATCGTGACACATCTGTTCCTCAAATGCACTTCGCTTCCCGAAAAGATGCTGGTCATCGCAGTTAATAACATTGTCCTCATCGATACAGTTGAACAAGTAAGGCATCGTATGTTTATACTGATACCCGGTCCAAACGCTACCTTGATTTATTCCGGATTCGTCGGTGCGATGGTGTTGAAGAATTCCTCATAAAGACGACAACACGAACTTGCTGATTTTTCACTTCGCTTCAATAATTTTGCGTGGCATATGTACCTCCTGTTATAGGATGCTCAAGAACAGACTTCAGTATACCAAGAAAAGTTCAAACTGGTTTGAACGCGAAAGAAAGAAGCGTGAGCAATAAATCCCAAAGTTATTTTTCTAACATAACAACTGAGCCATGGCTGCATATTTCTTATGAAGGAAGTAACTTTCTCAGTAACTTCACATTATTTCTGAATTTTGTTTTTTGCCTCGAAAACTAATTGAAATTTCGTCGCAATATTTAGAAAAAAATTGCTGTCGTAGATAACGTAGGAACTCTAAGTCAACTATGGGAAAGGAAGAAAACGCAGTATTTGAAGTCGATATATAGAAAAAGCAAAAATGAAAGACGAAAACGATGCTACCTGAATACTTTTGGCTAGATGGATACGTTCACTCATCTCTCTTATAACACTCATTGCCTGTGTCATTTGACGATCAGTGTTATTCATACTCTTCCTCTGGGAATTGGCAAGGCTAAAGTTAAAGAACGTAATGTCTTGAATTTACTGTAGTTCAGTCAATATAGGAAAAAACTGACCTGTTATCACTGTCACTCGCTCCGAACCCAACTGCAATACTAGTAGACAGGTCTCCACCACTGAGTAGAGGGTTTTCGGGCGCACCCACCCGAGAAGGATCAGCTCCACTGCGTTCATTAGAAAACGAACGCCATTCGGTTCCAACGTCAACCAACCTGAACCAGAGATAGCCTTCATTTAATATAGGAAAAGATTAGAGAAGAGCATTGGAGGAATTATGAAAATACCTGTCGCCGACAACTAGTCCACATTCAGGACAGATGACGTCTCCAGCTCGATGGTCTTCGACCAGATGAGCATTTGGATGAATAGGACATTGTACTGAACTCATATCTGAAGGAGATTCTTCTTACACAATTTCCTGGCTCTAGCAGAAAAAGCATGAGGAATGCATAAAACAAATAACTATTGGCGAACGACCAAAGGCAATGAGATAGAAAGCAACATAAGACATTTGCCAAAAACTTTATGCAAGGCAAACACATTTCTGTGACAAAATGAAAAATCAAGACGAAGATCCTCGCATTAAACTATCAATGAATCTCGCAACCAAACGCTGATCCGGTGGTACAAATGGATTCAAGTTAAACAAAATAGGGTCCAGTAATGTGGTACACAAGTTGGGTACCGTACAGTAGAGTAGATGACCGCCACGAGCCAGTTCCTTAGCTAGTTCTAGTTGATGGTTATCCATAAGATTCTCATTCACCACTACAATTAACGGACGACGGTGCCGTAGACATTCGAGACAAGTGCCTGCTCCCGCATGTGCAATAACTACCTGAAAGAGTTTGACCACACCACTGCAACGCAGCTTTTCAATGCTTGCTTACCAACGCATCTTTCATGTCATCCTGGATATTGGGCTTGAATCGATAGAACTCAACCGGTAAACCACCACTCTGGAAATGGAAGAACTAAAAGACTAAGATCTGAATATCTAATCACTTATTTTAGACTCTTGAAACCAAAGGTGAGGGTTAAATTCGGGTACTGGGTGGATGTAAACACACCGAATGCGCGATGTATAAGAATTTGGCAGCAGAAAGAACGATTGGTAACAAAGCGGTGACTTAGGTGGTGTAGATGAAGCACCTCAACTAGCCATGAGTGAAAAGCGGATTCAGTTCCCGCCTGGGTCGGAAGTCTTACATACCACTCAACATTCTCAGCTGTATGATTATGAGCCCTATGCGTCGCGCAGAAGCTCGATGGTTCGACCTCGCGCTTATGGCTCACTAAGCCATCCATTCCACCGGGGATTGGTCAAATTGGTACCAGTCTGGTCCGTCTTGTCTGGGGTGATAAACAGCACTAATTCGATGCAGCGGTAGACCACCGCAAGGCATTTTGAAGGCCAGATATGCATTCAATCATCTCAAACAAAGTGAAAAATTATAAAACGAGAACATGGTGCATCTCTGAGTGACTGATCGGCGTCGTGAGCTTCATCTTTAACATTTGATTAGGTCAAATCCTACAGAACTCGCTACAGAGTAGTGAGTGTTTAAATTTTAAGAAAATGTCGGAACTGTCTGTGCTACGAAAATCACAAATTGCTTGTCAAAAGCGAAGAAATATAAAAGAAAAAGATATACTACCACCACCATTTTGTTGAAATTTTGAGTTTCTTTAGAAATACCATGAACTTTTACTGGACTTTGTACAATTTAAAAAGGCCCAAATGCTGTTCTTTGATCCTGACTTTTCTCTCCAACTAAGACACTTAATTGATCAGTTTTCACTGTTTTTTTTTTTACTGTGCGAATCCCAGTACTTCTAGCATTCAACTGGTCTTTCTCTTAAATGTAATAGGATAGTTGCTGAGAGAGTCCATTTTAATTTTGAGAATAGCCTGGCAGTCGTTCGGGGGTGAATATCGGCTTCAACGCGCGCTGCGACGAGCATCACAACCACTCGGCCACGGCGCCCTCTTTCTTTCCGATTGATGTATTTGAAAAAGTCTTTCGAACATTTTGTAGGTCTACAAATTCTTTTTATTTCACCACTTGAGTAGCACTATTGTGATCTTATATATCAACAATGCAGAGGAAAATTCTGAACTGCAGACGAGATTGAACCCGAATTTCAAACCGACTGGGAATGAGTGTAAACCACTTCATTAGCGAGGCCTTCTCTGTCATCTAATTGCAGTTCATTAGCTATGCTTTTCTCTTCTACACCAGCTTTGTTGTTCTTCTATTTAAGATCAGATTGCGCTTTACAAACAGCAGAACACTGCTTGACATAGAGTGTAAAACGTTCGTCTTCGATATCTCTCTGTTCGGAGAGCAGGCTCCCGAGAGAACTGACTAATAGAAAGATCGAAAGACGATAGGTTTTGCCCGGCTGACGAAGGTAAGGACGAAACATGTGTATCGAGCTGTACAAGAGCCCTTACCAGACCACATGACATGTTGGCTCAAATAATAATAAAAGGATCTTTGAAATTTGAGCGTGGTCTTATAAAACACTCGAAAGAAAGGTATTTTTATATGCCCCTAAGACCCAGAGTTGGCGTGAGTCCTGCTTTTTTGTAATCCATCAGGCTAACCTAGCATAGACGTTATGATAGGCTTAGACCGCAAAAACTACAAATCTCCTTAACACGTTTGATAATACACAGTACTCTTTAGCACAAGCACAGAGAGTATCACAGGAAAAAGTACCAAGATCTGTCTTAATACTACGGTATCAACGTAAATCTCATGGAGACTAAGGTTTCTTCTTAACAACAAAATAGTATTGTTATCCAGCAGACAAAGGAATAAGGTAGTACTTCTTCGATTTATCATTACAATCTTTTACGACAGAAATGACTTTCTGGAAATTCCGATAGTAAAATGATGTCATCTAACGTAAAAGATAACGAATAAAGCTCTTGGCGTTGATCAGTTTCTAAGGATGTGCCATGTATTCAATTTTTAACTTTATCTAAGGTGATTGAATGCATATATGGCCTTTATAAGGACTCGCGTTGGGTTCCTGCTGAACCGAGTCAGTGCTGCTTATCCTCCCAGAAAAGTTTGGGACCAGTCTGGTGCCAATCTACCGATCCCGAAGGGATGGAAGACTTGATGAACCATAAACGCCACATCGAACCATTCACCTTATGCGCGACGCGAAGCACCCCTAACCACTGCTCCACATGTGCTCCTTTTTTGCATAATCTGATGTGGTACTTCAAAATTCATCACGAAATATGATCTACACAACATCTTTTAGTTCCATAAAAGGCCTTCCTTCGCTTCCTTTCGTCACAAGATTTCCCAAAAAAATCAAATTACCTCGCCATCTCCTTGATCTTCAACGACACCATTGAACACGCGTACTCTTACGTCGTCACTCCAACTGCCAGCGCCAAGTTGGATTTTAATTTTTTCCACACCCAATAATTTCAACGCTGAAGTGCACTTATCATTCAGCACCTGCAATAGAAATTACTGAAGAAGGCATCAACAGTACGAAGATTTATAAATCTATGCACCTCATTCACCAGTTGATCAAAAGACGTTGTCCCAACTGTGACATAGCAGGTCATCCGTGAACTGCATCCAAACAATTATTGCTCAAAGTTCCGTATAAATACTACTGGGTTCGAATATGAGACAAACCCCAATAATTGACTTAACTGCATGTTCGCAATAAAAAAATCTTGGTTTGATAGGAAATTATTTCAGAGACGGCTTCATCACTATACTTACTTACAGTCACATCATGTATATCAGTATCTCATTTAATCAAAAACTGACATATTTTACACGGTCATAGCACCATCTCCGTAACATCATCATTGATTTTCTTCACAAATCTTTATCGCAAAAAAAAACAAATTCACGTAAAGTGGAAAACTTCCATAGAACTGCTTCAACAAAGGTATGACGATCTGCAGATATCCAGTTCGTAAGTAGATAACCTAGCAAGTAGCGCAGCATATTTCAATGAACCGGTGGGTCTAGCACAACACGCAATGCCTCGTCAAGCTTTTGACGCTGCAATAAAACAACCAATATATAAATATATGTGTACATACACATAGAAACATATATGCGTGAATGTATACACATATGTACGTGTGTATACATTTATATGCATATATGCGTATATACATACGCATATGTATATGCATATATATACATATATATATATATATATATATATATACGTAAAATGAAAAGAAGAAAACTTACAAGCGAGTGCACAATGCTCTTCTGCGCACGGAGTTCTGTTAGTATATCAAAAAGTTGAAACTTCACGAACATCTCCAAACTTCCATCCTAAAATTAAAATAACACACATGTTCAACATTATTTAGGGTAACATAAGACTGTTTGGGGCAGATTGAAGAAAACAGATCGTACATGGCTCACTTCTTCCTGACTTTACCATGTGGTACGGAGTTATACGCTATACGTATTACATTATATCGGCATATTTCCTAGTTAAGATGCCTGTGCTTATGCAGATGGGAAAAAACAATCCGCTCATTCGCTTAGAGATAACCACTTTTCTGACGTATCTGTTCTTCATGTAGAGTGCGCAATCAATAAGCTGGAAAGCTCTGGGGAACTCGTAAAAAATTGATCTTTGATGCATGACTTTTGAACAGAAACAATAATTATTTAATAATAATTCATAGTGAGTTAATCTGGTGGAGATGAGTCAGCACAGTTGTAGGAGAAACAGCAAATTCGGTTTCACAACACTGCTCACACAGGTCGTGCTCACAACACTCTGGCTTATAGTCCGAGTACTCGGCGAGTATTTGACGACGGTTCATCTTCCAAGCAGTGATCAAATCTTCGCTGTTCAACATTGTTGAACGTGCTGAACGACGCTTGTCTTCGAGGTCAAAATCTCCTGCATTGAAAAGCGTTGAAATTAGCATCCATCAGCGGATTCGCTTATTCTGCCTTCCCCTTCAAATTAGTTGATTCCATCTATTGCAGCTCGCTGCAAACCCGCTGCAAACCCTTTCTCCAATAACTTGATGGGCAATCATCGGATGTGGTCCTCTCAGGAGAAAGGAGGCTGATGATCAAAAAAGACAGTAAGGTCACTTTTGAGCTAGTTGTAGTCTTTGAAATTTTTCTTCCACATGCTGCTTGAAGGCACAGAAAGGATAATGATCTTGTGAAGAGATATCAGGGCGATACGATGGATCTGTCTCCGTGATTCAGCCCATTTTCTCCTAATATGGCAAGTCGACTATGCAAAGTGTAGGGGTCGAGCGTTATCCTGAAGAGGGGACACAATAAGTTGTTTTAGATGCTTCTCTCACACTGCTGCACTCCTTCCGGAGTTGTTTCTGGTTGCGGACATTGCAATATTGTCTACCTGTTGTCGATCAGTTCCCAAAGCGGCATGCCGTACCAATCTTGGAAACCGAAAGCATAATCTTCTACAAACGTGATTTGAGCCTTGGTTCAGGTAGCGGGTCTTTGCCGCGAGGCACCCAGTGCATGTAGCGCGCGTTATTCTCGCAGGACACCCAGGACTCATCACCAAGCCCACTTCAATTGGATGGCGAGCGATGGTGATATGGCCGTATCCAAATATGTGCCAAAACATCGTCAAAACATATCACAGCTTTTTAACATTAACCCGACTTGAAATAGACAAAAACTGAATGGAACGATACTGGGAAGAAATTATGAGCCAGTCCAATGCGTCCTACCCACTACCGTGTGAAACGCAAACTGTTTGCATAGTACGCTAAATGCAGGCAGTTGCCACATCTATTGAAATGCCTGCATACTGCGAATTCTCATGAAGGTATTTTGAAAAATGAAAATATATTATAAACTTTGAGGTCCAGGACAATGCGAATATATAAAAATTCATGGGATAAGAACCAAATGCAGATATTTTGACACCATATACTTACAGTAGGGAGAAGGCCATCTTTGCAACGTGAATTCAGATACTCCACCAATCGTTCGACAGCACTAGATTGATTTTCTATTCGGTTCACGATAGTCAGGATATTCCCAGTTTCAGCACAACACTTTTTCCTCTCATCGTCACCATTAGTCGAGCCATGCTCAACAGCAGTTATGCTGAAAGTTGGTGGATATTTAAGGGCATATAATACTATTAAGACAGAAAAATTAAACAAATGAGTGGATTCAAACAGTGACAGTCCCTGAATGTCGAGGTCTTTATTCACAAAACGTGTAGGCTTTCGTCACCTTAAGAATGTTACTCATGAAGATGTTGAGGTGAAGATCTCTGCAATTATGACCTCGTGATCTATGATTCATCTCTACTATTAAAAAAACTTGCCTGAAGCGAGCTCAAGACGCCCCCGCGCTTCTAGCCGTTTCAGATTAGGGTTTGTATGCTGCTAGGGTTTTCCAATAGTTCTCGTTTAGCCCTTTCCAACTCTGTTCATCAAGAAACGATATTCATGCCCGTTTTTAATTTATTCTAATTTATCAAGGAGAAGGAAAATTTTTGAGCTAGGAATTGTGAACTTCGGCTAGATAATTTGTGTCGGTTGGACTTCAAAAGTCATCTCTAGGGCGCTTTATTGACAATGCCGATGAATTATCATGTGGTTGTGATCTGATCGCAGATCTTCCTCGGAGTACGAGGATACGGGTCTGCCAATTGCTATGTGACCTCTATCAATGGCTCAAAGCTACCATTGATCTTCTCACGTTTTTTGCAAAATTTTCCTTTCAAATAGTTTCCAGCTCAATTGACGACAGAAGTATAGGTTATAAATGAAGTACCTGTTTACACATATATACTCATATATATATATATATATATATATATGTATACATATACATACATATATATACATATATACATGTATATACATATATATGCATATATATGTATATGTGTATATATGCGCAGATAAATATGCATAACAACCGATGGACGAGAGCCGTTACCGACTGGATTCCTCGGGAGGTCAAGCGCTCTAAAGGAAGACCACTGACCCGTTGGTCCGATTTCTACACGAAAGCGATGGAAGAAAGATATGATGCTCAGCGAATCCCTAGAGCGAGGAGGACCCACTGGGCTACTTTTGCACGCGACAGGGAAAAATGGAAGAGTTGCTGGTACCTGCTCGAGTCACTCGACGATCAACGGGACGACAGGTGATACAGGTGAGATATGCATATACACAAGCATATATGCATGTCCATATGTCTGCACACGTACATATGTATGTAAATATAGACGCGTGTGCATATGTATATACATATATGCACAGATATCTAATGTGGAAAAGATTCATTCAACCCTTTGTTGATGCCATGAGCATTACTTCCGCTTCACTGCTATTCTCAAAAACGCTATGGTAGCACTTGCAAAGCCTATGATAAGAGATTTTTTCCTTTTGCATATGGTTGGTATCAAACGTTGAAACAGCTGTACACCCACAGATGCGTGCGAAAGGCGCTCGCTGGAATGTCAAAAAGTGCTGATAAAACGGCACTTGTTTCCACGCTTTTGGACACTTCGAAGCATATGAAGGTCACTGCAATCAACAAGTGTAGGGAACTCCTCAGCAAATTCTGTAGATCTATATACGGCCCAAGCTATCCAAGCAACAGAATCCCTCGAGATTTTACTTAATTTCCTAGTAACATTTCAATGAGAATGAGAATGCAACGTGTGATAACACTTTCGAGGCACAATCAAAAGTTCAACAGAGTATTCGGTTAGCCATTATGTCCATAGAGACAGCTCGCATCGGCTTCAAACACTATACAGTTCATCACTTAGTTGTACTGTTTAGAGGTACTCAGCTGTGCTGTTCAGAGGCGTGCATTGAATGCGGACAGAGTCAAAACCTTACAAGTCGCTAGCAATGACCTTCTCCAAATGAGTTCAAACCATCCGTCTCAGTTATGGTGCAATCGTAAAAAGCGTTCTTCTCCTCTCTGAAGATTTATGGTGAACGCAAGACTGTAAACCAAACTTCTTCGTTGAAAATTGACGAAAACTTGGCAGTTTGGAAAACCTCGACATGGTACTCTACTCCTTTGTCGCTGTTTATCAGACATGTTATGAAAGGATTCTATGCTAAACTTTTCTAAAACATACTTCTCAAGACATAATAATTCTTGCCAGCTTTGAATGGTAGCTAGTTTTCGTTGCATAAGTCATGGTCATGAATATTCGCTCTCAGCTGAATGAATAATATCTCCTGAAAACCCTGATCGTCCCTTGGCGCTAAGGATAAGAATATAGTTTTGCCAGATAAACAGGCATAGTTTCTCTGCTTCAGGAATCTCGAAAAAATCTTTGATTTGTGATCGGCGACAGATATATGTACGACAAAGGCACACCACCGATTATTTTCCTAGGTAGGTAGCAAAAATCTTCTCGAAGAAATAATGTATGGTACTTTTTTGATGTTCCACTCTGCTTTAGCGATCTCCAAAAACTGTTACATGTGGTCTTGAAAAGAACATGAAATCGAAATCGTAAGAGACTTTCGTGCATTAGCTCCAAGAAAAGGTGCCATCTCAATAGTGATGAAAAAATTTTTGTTAACCCTAGCGAAAGAAATCGCTAGACGTTGCCAATAAAAAAAAAAGGTTGTCAGTCGTGGTAAAAATCTGCGATATAGACGAGAGTTGTAGCATCTGTCTAACTTCAGTTTCAACAGAATGTAAATGTCATGAGCAAAAATTCACGATCCTCTCAATCTACGTGTAATAAGTGCATAAGAGGCGCTCGAAATGAACGTCATCATATAAATAAATACTCCCATTATGCGATTTCTCATCCCAATGCTACAACAGAATTTATAAAGGAAAAGCGTAGATCCAAACTTATTTCTCTCATTTTATCCTGACCGACGGGAACTTTTTTGGTTTCTCCGTCTTACCTCTTAGAGGCACCAGATCCATTCCCTGATTTTTCAAATTTGGTTTTCTTGACGGCTTGTGGAGCGCAAGTTTCTTCTCTACAAAGATTTTCTTGACAAAAAATGTACAAAATAAAAATATGTGCAAACATTAATAATATATGAAATTCATTTCCTTAGTGAAGTAGAACTTAATACCTACGTTAAGCGCATTTAACATGCATGTGATTATATACGAAGAAAAAACACACCTCCTCTTTAATGAAACCTGGTCAGGTGTTTCCAACGCTGAAAAATGTAGATAGATCGAACGTAAGATAGTTAAGATAGCGAAAATCATGATAATTTCAGTGCACGCTGGCCACATAGGTGGTAACAAAAACAGATAGCTTCAACATATTCGCGACATCGTTGCTTCCCTGGCATTCATTGGTGCCTCAGAGAACTGCCTTTTGCCTAGGAATTTTTTATAATCGATTAGTTGCCAACCCCGTGCGCTCACCCTCCCACACCCAACAGAGAAGTCAGCGAGGCGGGTTGGAGGAAAAGTAAGTAAAACTATACAGAAGGGCTATAACCTACAGGAAAATGTTTGTCGAGAAGTTTGTTTACTTCATTCATTCTCCCAGTAATGTAATTTAGAATTGTGATTTAGACAAGTTTACGTTCACAAATTGAAATTCGAACTAGCTCAAAGCATCAACGAGATATGGTGCCGATGAAGTAATGACAAATACACAGAGTGGCGTTAGTCGTAAGACGTTCGCCATGGCGGATTCGACGTTAAAGACGAGGTAAATCACCGACCTTCTGCTCTTGTCAATGATGAATGCAGGTTTTGCTGGATGTAAATTAATGCACAATCGTTTGAGAAATTGCAGTAGAACTCAGTGTGAGGACCTCAACGGTTTCGAAACATCTACAGAAGGTCCAAAAGTCGGAGAAGTTCGAAGATAATGCACTCGCTGCTAGAAGATCGCTCCCTACAATTTTGCCCTAGCATGCAGCAAATCCGACGTCACAAAGGCTGAACGAGCTAAGCTTTGTAACCTACCAAATCTACCGTATTCACTGGATCTGCTTACCGACTAGCACTCCTTTAGTTATCTCAAAAACTCTTTGCAGAAATCTTTAAGCGATGAAGTCGACGCCGATGATATACCATCAACACTTTCATTGCCACAAGAACTACAGCTCTAGGTAGCCAGAAGAAGTAGATATGTTTACCGCTGGTAAAAATATGTAAACTCTACCGATTTTCGTTTCAACCAATGACGCTCATTCCGAGCTGAGATATGTTTTTTGTGGCTACATGCTAGAACCTTGCAACATAATATCAGGTCGTACCATGTATTAGGTCGTTCTATAAGTTTTAGCACTAGATCAATTATACCAAATTTATTGATCAGAAGTAATTAAGATTGCATGATTTTGGCATCATTCAATTGCGCATTTTCTTTCAAATATTTTGGTATAACTTGACCATATTTGCTATAAGATGAACTTTACTGGGAACAAATTCCCTTGCTACTCATGCACGAATGACGCGTAGGAACAAATCCCAGTGAAGCGGCGCGCAAGATTGATGAGACGTGCGTTGATGATGCGTATGCAGAAGGAACGGCTGGGAAGTGGTTTGCAAAGTCCAGAGCTCAAGAGAACAATCAGGAGATTCAGAAGCCGTCCGCAATAAGCTTCATCAATTCTACGCGCCGCTTCACTGGCTGTTCACCTAAGCGCCACTCGTGCATGATTAGCAAGCGATTTTGTTTCGACACCTCCATCATAGAGCAAACATAGGTAAGTTGTATATCAAAATGTTCGTAAGAACATACGCACTTTATCGACATTGAAGTCATGCGATATCAAACAGTTTTGGTTAACAAATATGGTGTTTGGCTCTAGTGGTAAAACTTAAATAGACCTAGTACATGAAAAAAAGGATAGAGGATAAAGCTCTGGGCGTTGATCAATCCCTAAGGAATGCACATGCATTCGCCTCTAACTTTTACTTTGATTTGAAATGATTAAATGGTATCTGGCCCTTCCAATGACTCGCGATGGCCTACCGATATATCAAGATAGTACTGTTAATCTCCTAGACAAACCTCGTACCAACGCAACGACTTCGAAGAAATTTACCACTTATTAACACAGAAGTAGCATGAGGTCGCATTATCGAACATTGATCGACCGACAGTGTGTGTCACAAAACACCTCCAACCACTGCTCCACAATGCGATCTTGACGCATAAGTACCAATCATCAAATCGTAATAATCAGAAATGAACCTAATGTCTCTTTCTATTAGGAGGACCGCGGCGGACCGTACAACGCTAAGTTCAATGCGAATGAAAAGTTATACGTAGTCCTATGCAGTCACAAATTGGAGTTGGGAGTAGTCGTAAATGTAATAAAAAGGGCAAAAAAATCTTTTGAAAACTCAATAATGAATTTGAACGCACTGGTTTCACCACCAAGGAATAGGCATGGAACGCAACCATCAAGATGGGAGAGCTAAAATTAGCGCTATTTGTTTTGGGTAAGTACCTCGTTTCAAGACGATTACTACATCAAATTAACTAATTGTAGAGCTTCATAATTTTCCGAACGGCTCAAAATCAAATTTAACCTACCGAAAAGTGCCTTAAACATACAGCCATGCCATCATTATATTCGAAGGATTCATCAGCTTCGGATAAGGAAATTATCCAAAGTGAATGATATGGGCTACCTTAACCAATAAAATAGTTTTCTCAAACAATGTAGAACTGTTAAAGTACTAACTTGCTTTAGGAAATTGAACACATATAGTTCCCACTTTTCCGTTAGGGCAACTATTCACAGCACAAGTTGTAAAGCATAGTACACCAAGAGAGGAGGGTAAAGAAGAACTGAATCCTTCCAAAGAGAGCTTGCGAAACATAGTTGGATCCTGAATAAGCTATTTGAAAGTCCTCATTAGTCGTCGCGATAGAACTCCTTATAAAGTCATTAAGGAGGTTGACTTATTGAACACCTGCATAATATTTCGAGTGTATCGCTTTCCTTCTAAAAAATGCATCTCACAAATATGTGCACCTTCAGGTAAAGCAAAATCAGACGTCGTGGGTAATCCAAGCATATCCCGTATAGAAGCGCACCACTTTCCATAATCGACCCTTAAGAAAAGAAATGATATAGGACAGGTCTCTCCAAATCTCCACAAGTACACTGTTACAGGTTATACCTATTTGATGGAAATGAAAAAAACTTCATAAATCGACCAGAAAAAATAGATATGTCGGAAGATTCATAGCCACAACCTGAACATAAACAGTATATTAGGCTGGAAAAAATTCCGAAGCTTTTGTAAAAAACTGGAAATCTATGAGTACCAAACAAAAACATCAATAACTTGTCTTCAAAACAAAGGCCATCGTTTTCTACGATTTTCTCATCGATCCGCCAAGTTTCGGATCTGGTTGAAGTACCATTTCTTCGACTTCGAATCAAAGAACTCTTGACATGCTTCTTCAGCTTCATCAAACGATTCCAATTAGCGACTCTTAAAAAAAGTTGCATTGATAGGGAATAGGCCAAAGTCGGATGGAGCGCAATCTGGACTGTAGGCAGGATGCGGCAGAACTTCAACTCCTGCCAATCCATTAAACTTGCCCATGGTCTTCAAGGCAGTGTGCTGTTTGGCACTGTCTTGCTGCGTCAAAACGCGCTTTCGGTTGACCAAGGCTGGGACCACATCCGAAGCATGGCGGACCGACGGCAGAAAGTCGTAGAAAACGAAGCCTTCATTAATATTCATTCTTATTTCTGTTGACTTGAATTTCATACATAACTCTTCAATTTTTTACACATTGCTGCAGAACTTCCTTTCCAACCATAGTATTTATTACGATTACGCAGCGGTACTCACAAATGTTATATAGAAAATATTGAAAAAAATCAAATAAACTAGCCAGGAACATTGCAGCGGATAGGCTCATCCAGTGGCGATTTCAAAACACCATTTGGTTCTTAAAACATTAAGGTTACATACAGAGATAATACAGCACCAGATTTTGAGACACGCGTCAGTTTTGACTGATTTTGTGATCTTCACGTATGGAATCTAGTTAGTGAAATACACAACACTACTACTGTGAATTTATCCACCTGGTTTTTTGTGAAGCCTGAGTATAGTTTTTTTTCGGTGTTAGTCGTCAAAATTCTTGTGTTGGTATTATTTGCTATATATTTCATATTTCTGTGTGGTGATATTACAAGGCTGGAAACAAGTAATCTGGAGACGTTCTGATCGGAGTACACTTCACTGAGTAAGGAATGGCAAAACTAACCCGAACTTTCGCAACAATCTACACTTATGGGTGTCATAATTTTGTTGAAGTAGCCTATAAGGAGCCTACTTGTGTCATATTTTTCACTGCTCTATTCTGATTAACGGAAGTCATACAACGCAGATATTGCGGTAGGCACTCACAAAAAAAAAAGGACGTGTCATAATAATTTGCTGAACTGTCATAGCATACAGTATGTAGCGCTATTATAACAAGCAGTTTGTTGTTTTTTATTTTTCAATCGCTATGATGACCTTTAGACATAGTTTGGATTGAGAGGTTATAAAAGAATAAATGATGAAGCTCTCGGCGCTGATCAATCGCTGAGCGATGCACCATGCATTCGTCTACATTTTACTTCGTTTGAGGTGACTGAATGCATATCTGGCCTTTACAGTGACTCGCAGTGGCCTCCCGCTTAACCAAGTCGGTGCTGCTTATCCTCCTAGACGGGTCTAAGACCAGTCTGCTACGAATTTACCGACCCCGGACGGATGGATGGCTTGGTGAGCCATGAGCGCGAGATCGAACCATTGACCTCATGTACGACGCAGGGCACCTCTAACCACTGCGCCACATGCGCCACCAAAACTAATATGCTAACATTTTGACGCGTTCGTCTTCTTCAGAGCCCATGATTCGAACTGAGTGTCCAAAACTCTTTATCCTCGTTGTGACCTTCGTCTTCGTCTTCCATGCCGATCGAGCAGAACCTTCCTCAGTGGGCACTGCTCAGATCAAGATTTTCACCCGGCGATTCTCTTGTGTGCAAGTTGATTCATCATAATGACAGTGATTGTTCAATGATAATTAGCAATAAGTTTACCGACTAATTTCAACCAAAATGAAGCTGTAACTTTAAAATCATTTCCAACGACTTCGCGCTACTGATTTGATAGACACAGGATATATGACTGATTACTAATTCCAAAGTTGAAGGAAAATCGGTTTATAAGTTTTCTAACTCGCTCGTTTGAGAATTAACATTGCGACATGGAGCCTAGTAGTGCTTCATTCACTTTTCTTTGCGGATAGCCGGTTTGCACACACCTCAAGATGAGTTGGAGGTTTCGATGAAGCGGCAGTGATTCATTGTGTCTTGCACAGACCGTTCGTTGTAGATCGGTACTAGGCGCCCTGTGAACCATCACTTTTCGAGAGCTCAAGTTGATGCGCCAATCGACGGTAATACTCGTAATGTTCGCCTATAGCGATCAGGCGGTTACAGGTCGGACTTGACCCGAGTTCGTATGGAGTCTCTTCGTAAAATTCAACCTGTCGTCATAATGAGTGAGTTTCAAGGCGCCAGAAATCTTCTCAATAGTCATCGGCGCTGTCAGGCGAAAGATGTCGTAACGGTAAGACCATACTAGGTAAGCTACCAGACAATCATCCAAACATAATACTTCTTCGAAATTCTTATAATTCATCGGCTAATCCAGGTCTAGTTACTTATATTGCTGAACTTTTTATTAAATGAAAACGAAGTTCCAGAACTAAGGCTCAGAAAAGCTCACCTAGCTTATCGATTTCAATGTCCTCGTGACCTGACTCTGAGAGAAAAATATAGCGACTACGTAACTGAGGTACTAAAATCTGAAACGTGTATCTCTATAGGTGGAAAATCGCACAAAAACAGTTGTGAAAATTCCATTTTGACACCTATAGTGCAAGCAATACAAAGTAGATCCTAGTGGAACTTAAAACATTAAGAACTGCACACCCATAGCATTAGGGAGTTAAATACGAGAGAATACGTTCAGTAACACTTCGTGATGATCCCAAGGTTGTGTACTTGTTCTGTTGCTGCCTCGATTCCGTGGAAGACTTGGAAAAGGTATAAATCTTGGATGTATTTTAGCGAGGTTTTCCTTCCTCAAAAAAGGCCTGTTCTCGTGTTGAAAAGGTTGAAAGGGTGAGAAAGAGACAAAACTTCCAATCACGTTCGTAGATTTGCTCTACCACTGCGCTTGCCAAATACATGACGGGCTAAGAACTATGATCAGAATAACGTGCTATATCTTTATGTATTACTTAGTTATTCAACGTGAAAAACCTAATTTTACTCTCAGAGAGTGACAAAGAGGTTGAATGAATCAAACATTTGGGTAACACGTTGATTTTTTATCTGGCACGCAGCGAAGTCGACCGGCTGGCGGAGCGCCCTTTCATATTCTTAGATAAATGTGGTAATGTTATATATCGTTTGCGCATTTTCTGCCTCATACTTTGTTGCTAATGACGTATTAGTAGCTGTTTAACTTATATTTATTTCCGACTGCGGTAGAAATGCAAGTAGGTGCAAAAGTGACTGCGGTGTCGGACCGTAGGTTCAAAATGGGTCTCAAAACAGCAAAGCCAGTTCGCAACATCAGTGACACATATGGCTCAGAAACTGAAGCGGTAGTTTAAGAAAATTTGTAGAGAAGGCGCAATTCAACTGTGCATAAATCGCAACCACTTTTGCACCAACCCAACCTAACAGACTCTAGAAAAGCTGGCATTTAGCATGAAAGTAACATACTTTTGGTAAACAACTGCATATTTTGGCGGTTCTTTTTTCAATCAAAAACGCTCACTACAAGCTCGATGTTGAAACTTAAAGGCCCGATTATCTTGCAGCACGCTTGCATTGTAACCAATGCATGCCGCCGAAGTGCTAACGCTGGGATCGAGCTCGTCATTGGGCATAAAGGTTTGAGCGCTAACTGCTTGAAAATGTTGGTTCAAAATTCTTCCCGAATAATACTCAAAGATAACATACTTCTCGAAAGATGAAAGATTTCTCAGGAAGATGACAAGTTGGCATAATGGGTACCCACGAATCTGCCCATTCTGTAGAAAAGTGACGACTACAAATTCGAAACGGGAATAACAGCAACTTCTCCCGCGAAACAGTTTGTACTGGCGAAGACTGCGATGATGTCGGTTGGCCTGAAAATTTCTTATTCTTACTGGGAATCATAATTAATATTCCAACAATTTTGATACAAACGAAACTATGGGAAAATTCCTCATACCTTCTTTTATAGTATCAAAAAATCGGACTAGAAGGCGGTTCTGGCGCCTTACGTCTGCCTGAATAGTTTGATCAATGAAATACAATAAATAACTGGAGACGATCATCGTTGGCAACTATCAAAAATCAGAGACAACGATTAACACTAGCTAAATGGGGATGGGAGTGGAGTGGAAGGGGAGGGAGGGAGGTGAAGTGGCGGCGAGTGACTAATAATGCTCGGGGTGCAAACGATCCCACAACACTCCAATTATCAGTAACGGAGGCCCTACGGAGCTTCCTGGCCTGACAATCCTCGAGACTGCAAGATCTGCTCGACCAGTAATCTAAGACGTTTGTAGAAGGCGAAATTCTCAAGGAAGTGCCGAAGGCGAGGAGCCCAGTCGAACGAGAACTACTGGGACCACTACTGGGACTTGTGAAAGTGAAAAAAATTGTGATAGGAGCCAAAATGAGTGAAACTGACTAGCTAAAAAAGAGGCAAGAAAGCAGCAGGACTATAATGAGAAGTTCAAACCCACTGTACAAATACAAAGCCACTGAGCAGCAGTTTCGATGTTGGATGGTAAAGTGCACCTCAAGCCGACGCTTTCCACCGGTCCACTTTTGTACACGCAATTTTCTACCGAGCATTTGATCTTTCTACGGGATATTTTAGCCTGTCAAAATTATATACTGGATGTAGGAAATTTGTAGCCCAAATTTACGAACCTGCACTACGTCGATAATACAGCCCAATCTTCGTAGTCTTAACCACAACATTTGTAAAGGTTGACAAAATTTTCCATCTTCAGTGAGATTACAAGTATCCTTCATAAAAGAACACAGAGCTTTTCAAAAAGCGGAAAAATACTTCAACAACAGTATTAATAAAAAACAAACCTTGATTCCATCATCACGAACTCCACCGCAATCGCCGTCAAGCAAAACTTCCTCAGGTCGTTCTAGAATGATAGATGGGTAAGCAAACACGGAAATTCCCACATGAGAGGGCGGTGAGACACACCTGAGATGCTGAGATCTTCGCTCACTGAACACGAGTCGCCTCTAAACCAAAACTAATTAAGGTATGGTACGAATTAGCAACACCTTGACAACACGTTACTATTTTCGAACAAAATAATTGCAACCGATGTTAGGTCATTTCATAAGTCTTGGCACCAGAGCAATAGAGAACAAATTTATTGACCATAATTAACTGTAAATGCATGATTTTGATATTATCCGATTGCGCATATTTTTGCAAACATTTCGTTATACAATTTCCGTATACTTGCCTCAGAATGGAGCTGTCTTGCAAAGAAATTCGCGTGCTAATTATGCACGAATGGCGCCTAAGGGAAGCACTAGTGAAGCAGTGCGTATGATTAATGGAGATTAGGGCGATTATACTAATGCAAAGGGCGGTTAGAAAGCAGTCGGCGAACTTCAGAGCTGGAAAAAACCAATCTGGGGATCAATCCCGCTCGAGCCGTCCACACGAAACTCCATTAATTTTCGCGCCGCTTCACTAACATTTTCACTAACGCGCCATTCGAGCATAAGCAGCAGCGAATTTGTTAAGAAAGCTCCTTTACAAGACAATTACAAAATAATATAAACAGCTTTTATCAAAATTTCGCAAGAAAATGTGCAACTGAAGAATACCACAATTTCCCTAGTGCCAAAGCTTATGGAACGACCTAATACTTCGGGAAAAAATCCACAGCACAGTATTTCTGAAAACTATGTGAAATTGGAGGAAATAGAAAGTCTAGTTCAGAACCTTTAAGACCATTTTTGGCTCTTACCGTTTTCGTTTTTCTGACAATAGACATTAGTTTTCCTAGAACTGGAAGAATTTAGGGGTGTAAAGATAACAGAATTCTTGTAGACTTCTTTCAACTGCTCTTTGGGCATGGAAGTTGTGAATGATGCTATTTGCTATACCATATCATGCCACATCCACACGACCACAAGCCTCACTGAAGCTTCACGAGGGTACAAACTACCGCTCTGTCTCACTTTCACCGATTTGAAGAGAGCCTTCGATTCAGTAGAAACAGAAGCGGTTACAGCGGCTTTGCACAGTCACGGCGTCCCTAGTAGGTGATTAATGATCCTTCGTGAGCGATATGAAGATATCACGACCAGAATATCACCATCAACATTGCCGTCGACGTAAGAGGGGTTCTACAAGGAAATACAATTTCGCCAAAATCATTCACTGCCACCCTCCAAAACGTTATGCGACCATTAAAATGGGACGATGTGGGAGTGAAAATTGACAGCCGATGATTTAACCGTCTTCACTTTGCTGATGATATCGTTCTCATAAATCCGAACATCAGCCAAGCGGAACGAATGTTGACCTATTTGGATAACGCCTGTAGAAATTTTGGTCTTAAACTTAATCTAACGAAAACTATGATCATGAAGAACGGATGCGTTTCGAATGCCCCATTCACGCTCAACGGAACGACAATCTCCGAATGCTCCAATTACGACTATCTAAGTCGCGAAATCAATATGATGAACAACCTAGCTCCAGAGTTGAGCAGGAGGAAACAAGCGCTTTGGGCAACGTTCAAAAGCATCGAAGATGTAGTGGAGAGAACAAGGAACATCCGACTCCGTGCCCATCTTTTCGACTCGACGATTATCACTGCCTTAACGTAGCAGCAGAAACCTGGTCGCTACGTAAGCAGGATGAAAGATCACTTGGCCTTATTGAACGCGCAGTCGGAAGGTCGATGTTAGGAGTATCCTGTATCTCGCAAATGAGAGAAAGGATCCAAAGTCCCAACCTACGTCAACGATCGAAGACTAAAGAGGTTGTTCTACAAGCCAGGATATCGAAAATAAGGTGGGCCCGCATACGTGATGCGCTTCAACGACAACCGCTGGACAAGACCCGTAAGCAACTTGATTCTTCTGCAAATCACGCGCTCTACGGGAAGACCACTAATTCGATGGTTGGATTTCTTCACAAGAACACTAGAAGAAAGATACAACTTTTGGAATTTGAAAGCGCTACAGGAAATACGATGTCTTTTTCAGTATTTTTTCACACCATGCCATAATCACGATTCAACATAAAAAGACAAAAGGACAAGGACATCGGCGTTGAAAAATCTCTTTATGATGTGTCATAAATTCCGTCTTCGTCTGACCAGTGGTAGCCTACCGATGTATCGAAGTAATGCTACTATACTCCCAGACAACTCTAATATCAATTCACCTCCCATGGGAGAGATGGAAGACTTATCGAAACTTAAGCGCGGAATCGTACCATCAACCATCGACTGATCGTCCATGTGTATGTCGCAAATTACATACGACCACTGCGCCACACGCGCTCCGTATGATTTTATGTAACACTAAGCCGACCGTCTAACACAACGTTCTTTTTATATAAGCTATCTTTTGACTACGAAAAGGCTCCAAGCGGCGAAATAAAACATCAAAAACTACGCCCATTAGAACCAATACGAATATTTCGGGAGCGGGAGCGCCTGCGTACATATCGAAACCACTTCATAGGGTCACAAAAAGGCTAAACAATCAATCGGACAGACCGCACTTACTAATTATTCTCACTAAGAAAAACAAAAGCAATCGTTGAAACGTACAGACTAGATCCACCCTGTGATGAAAAACTTCTAGGCGAATCGACTCTCGACGGATCGTTTGCCTAAACAGTCTAGTCTGAATTATTCGTCTCCCAAAGACATTTCCTTGAAAGATAAATTTGCAGCACCTCTTGAAGAGAAACCGTTGCAGTGGAGTCCTCCTTATTGCCGGAGTGAGAAGCTGGAAAGTGAAAAAAAATTTAAGATATTTAGGGATTTTCATATCATTTTCTGAGAGGTAATTCAAATAAATCCATATGTTTACTGTTATTTTAGCAGTATTATACATACAACTTGGAATATTGAGTAGTACGCTAGATGATCATCATCAGGCGGGGTTGAGCCTGCGTTTCAACCATACCGCGAACATGTGCTGCTACCACTACACCAGCAACACCGACCTGTCAGCGTGACTAGGTTCAACGTCGAGAGCGACTAGGTGGAGCCAAACCGTTGACGGCTGATTGCTGACAGATAGATGCGCTGTAACGTAGAAAGAGTAATGGCAAAACGGGCGTCAGCAGTGCAATGAGTTAGAACAGGTGCTTCGGGATAAGTAGAGATGAGGGTTCAAGTCCCGCTTGACGCAAAAGTGTTGCACATGACTCTACAACGCTGGGTATATCTGTAAAATCATACCCCCTCTAAAAGCGGTCGACTAAGGAAAATTCTAAAAGCTTTTTATTCACCCGCTTTCAGCGGCGGTGTCGTGTTATAGATATGTGAAATGATGCTGAGCGGGTGTGCAAAATTCTGACGTCAGGCGGGACTCAAACCCACATTTCATCCTTTCCATGACCACGTGCTTAACTAATTGCACTAAAAAGAATTCACTTAAATTATATTACTCTCGCCTGATGTCGAATGTTTTGCATACTACCAATACTCTTAGATCTTAGAGATAGCGCCATCTCCGCTTGAATGATCTGGCTTTTACATAAAATTCACAGAAAAATAACAAAGGCTTACATAAAAAGGACAGCTTTCCCAATCGTTTGCATTCACCATAATGGCCAAGCTCCTCATTCATTCGACTATGCCAAGAGAACAAAGTTTGAGCCATCAAAGAAAGCAGAAAGAAAAGTAAACAGATATTTGCAAACATCACACCTCTCCGGCATAGACTGATACTGGTAATAATGAATTTTTATGGCAGTAAAAATGCAAAAAGTCCGAAAAATTTATCAAAGTTCACTCTTCTCTTCCTTTCGAGCGGTAGAAGGCTCATATAAATATGTCTTATAGACACTGAAGGGATCGATATCATCGAATTTATGGAAGGAGATAGGAGGAATCCTCCTGAAATAGTCACTAATAATCAATAGTGATGGTCAAAAAACCTCATAAGGAAACTGACCGTATATATGACTCCGGGTAATCGATATGCCGAGCTTGATGAAAAGCAGCATTATGAACAATCACTATGCCAGTTTTTCGAGCACATACACCTGTGTAGAAAAAAAACTGATGTACAACTGCGCTTCAACAAAGATATGAGGTAATTCTCTGTTATCAAGACGCATCTGCAAAGACCTTTCCTGCTGGACAGAGCTTTTCCAGCAAACTTTTAGTGATCGTTCGAAAGCACAAATTTTGGCGACTTGAACAGTTTACCTAGTTTTCAAAAAGGCATTCCCACAGCAGTACAGCAGTGAAAATAAAATTGCTGCACACAAGCCGCGCGCGTTATCGTGCGCATTTTCGTTGATAACCTGGAGGTTTTTTCTCCGTTTCGTATAAGTTTATAGCTTTTTCGTATAAGAATTGTAGAAGGAAATTTATTCTATTGTTCTATGGGTATGTGCTTTTCATTTTCAATTTATACCTTCTATAAACGCGCTCCGCGGATCTCCCTCTTTGAGAAATCCCGCGCGGTTGGTCACGAGGGCACGTGGGGCGTCCCCAGGTGTGGATAGGGGAATAAACGCGAACCAAAAGAGACCGTGTGCTTCCCAGAGATGCAGGTGGAATCAGGGGATGAAATCCCTGCTTCTGCAGCGCCGACTTGACAAAACTCTATTTCTACGAGTCAAGTCAACCAGCTTGCAATAAAGAGGCTGGAAAGTACATGGGAGGCGGTTAGGAGTCGCCTCCAACAAATAAGCTCCTCCTGCTCCTCCGAGAGAGACTGGGAAGCTACTCGTTGAAACCCAGTTCCCACGTTTAGAGCCTGGCAAGCTATACTTGGGTATCAAAATGTCAAAAACAGTAAAAAACACGGGCCTCATTCCCGTGACCCCAAAAGAGCCCCTGGTACGGCAGCGCCAGGTAGGACGAGTACGGAGAGGCTGCTAAAATCTCAGGGCCGAACTAGGCTGCCAAGATCGAAACGGACCAAAATGACGATCTGTACCTATAACGCAAGAACCCTTGCTCACGGATTCGCTGTAGAAGATCTATTGATTCAAGCAAGAAGGATAAGGTACGATGTCATTGGCCTGGCTGAGACGAGAAGGCGCCATCCTTTTCACGCTGTTTATGACACCGGAGAAGAACTGTTCCTTGGTACACGCGATAGCAGAGGAGTCGGCGGCGTTAGCGTCCTCGTCAAATCGAATTTGATCGTGAACATCGATTCATTTTAACAACTAACAACCCGTATCGGACGATTACGGTTTAGACGATGTGGTTCATTGCCAGCTTTGATCATCTTCGTTGCTTACGCACCAACATCAAGCTATGACGAAGACGAAGTCGAAGCGTTCTATATGGACCTCGAAAAATTCTTCAGAGAAGATCATACATTCTTTAAGGTCATTGTTAGAGATTTTAACGCAAAAATTGGACCTAGAAGAACGTCTGAAGAACGTCACATGGGAAGCCACGGACTAGATTGGAATGAACAGGGTGATAGGCTATCCGAAATTATCACGACGACCCAAACCATCCATGGTAACTCATTTCCAAAAGCCTCACTCTCAGCGATGGATGTGAGAGTCTACCAATGGCGAGTATCACAACGAAATGACCACATCTTAGTAAATCGAAGGTCTTGCCTGACCGATGTCGCTGTTGTTCCTGAGTTTAACACGGGATCAGACCATCGACTCCTTCGCGTAAAGTTCCGTTTTTCGCGGGGAGGAGAGAAAGCCGCTAAATTAAAACAACGAAGTCCCAGAACTTCCATAAATTGGGATGTATTCAAATCATTAGTCGGCTCTAGGGAAGTTACCGAGCTGAGCAGGAGGAAACGAGCGGCTTGAGAAGCGTTAAAAAGCATGGAAGATGTAAAGCAGTAGACAAAGAACATCCGACTCCGTGCCCACCTTTTCGACTCCACGATTATCCCTGCCCCAACGTATGCAGCAGAAAACTCGTCGCTACGCAAACAGGATGAAAGATCACTTGCGTTATCGAACGTGCAGTCGAAAGGTCGATGTTAGGAGTATCCCGTATCTCGCAAATGAGAAAAAGGATCCCAAGTTCCGACGTATGTCATCGATCGAAGATCAGAGACGCCGCTCTACACGCCAGGATATCAAAAATAAGATGGGCCGAACGCGTGATGCGCTTCAACGATAACCGATGACGAAAGCCCTCACCGACTGGATTCCTCGGGACATCGAGCGCTCTACAGAAAGACCATCGACCCGCTGGTCCGATTTTTTCACGAAAGATATGGAAGAAAAATTTGATGCTCAGCGAATCCCTAGAGCGAGGAGGCTCCACTAAGCTACTCTTGCACGCGATATGGAAAAATGGAAGTGTTGCTGGTACCCGCTCGATTCACTTGACGATCAACGGGACGACAGGTGATACACGTCACATGCCCGCTGTCAAGCTTAAGTCCTGCGCACGAAAAGCACACGATCATGTAAAGGGAAATCAATAAAATCTCGGAATCATATGTTTCACCTGCAGTTCCTCAAGGCGAAGGAAAAAACCCAATCTAAACAAAAAAAATTACTAGCCACTTGTGGATCGCGCTGAGCGATCGATCAAGTTGTCCCGGAAGCGATGACTTCGAGTGTGAAACGTAACCCTCTTTCCGCTCTAACGGCACTCTTAGGAAAAAACCTAATTTAATGTCAGAGTCATCGAGATTTCCTTCAATAAATGAGTGCAGAAATCTGATGAAAAGACATCTACAAACCCTAGCCATGCAAACAAAGCACTCCCAGCACTTTGAGTTTAGAATTCAATTTTATATTCGCTGATACAGCGCTCTCAGACTTTTCAAACAAAGCACAAATAAGAATTGATACAATGTTGAAACCGCCGAGATTTAAGCCATCAGGTGATTGGTGAGAGTGTAGGGAAAAAGCGAAGACAGCCACGTTGACGAATTGATGAGAAAATGCGTCGTTATGAGTGAAAAACCGAATATTATTTACAAAACACACCAATAATCATATCATCCGGAGAATCGTCAGCAGGACATGCACATTCCGAGGCAATTGTTTGCACAGCTGGAGTCGAAAACACCATCCTAAAAATATAGAATAACATGATATAGACCATTTTTACGAGCAAATAATAGAGTAGAAAATAGTCTACCCTGATCCTCCTGTAGGATAGTCATAACCAGTAGAGCCTGGGGTCGAGAATCCATAGCCATAACGTTCGCCAATTATGATCTGATAATAATTAATACACAAGAGACGAAATACTGACTGTGCTGGACTCTACAGTCCCATGAGTACGACGACTGCTTCTAACAGCATTTGATTTGACAGATTTCATCAATACCAATTTTTTAACTCTATTAAACATGTCCCGTCTTCACATCTTATTGTGTGAATCCCTCTACGTTTAACATTCAATTCTTCTCCTCGCAATCATCGCTTGCTTGAGTATTTCGTCTTCTTCATAAACGTCCTAGAATATCGCTTAGGCATATCTCCTTACAATCTCGAGGACAGCTAGGCTACGGCGCTCATTGACTGTTTGTCGAAGTGTAGGGAGGAGGAGGAGATCAACTGCGCACCGAACTTCATTGACCATTTCATCAGCTCTCTCCCCCTTTGATATTCCTAATATTTCTTATTTAAGCCGTCTCACGTTTACGTTCTTCTACTGTGCGGGTCCCCACTACATCTTGGGTTATATGTGCTAAATGGCGACAAATTTATAAACCGATCTCATTTACTGAATTGGGATTTTTTATAGGGAGCTAGTAATCATTCGAAAGCTTGAATATCTGGCTACAGCTCTACGTGGTCGGTTTCCAAAACATCCTTTCATAGACCTGTGAATCCAAAATAAAATTATGATCCACGCGACCACGTGTATTTTCTTATATCTTGCTTGCATTTCGCTGGACAAAACTCCTTCCTTGGAATGATAGCACTCATTCGAAAGCACAAGTTTCAAAGAACTCAAAAATCTTAGCTTTTTCAGAAAGCTTTTTTCATAGCACTGTAGGAGGAAAGATTTGTGCTCTAAAAATCTCGCCGGACGGACAGAGCTCTTAAATTAGACTCTTGAAAATTATTCGTTAATGTAGATCTAATGATTCCAATGTTGTGCCTATTTCCAGGAAATACCATTTAGCAGAAAGAATCGATTAAGTTTTGCATTTTCGACGACCTGCTTACCGCTTAATTCACGGAGCGGGGGTAGGTTCGGAGGCGATGGCGGAGGGAGGAATCTATTGCGTTAGGAATATTGTTGTTCAACTGGAGTTTTTTTCACCACATCGACAGAAACTTTGGATGAAAACGCATGATTCTGATACTATGACAAATTCTCTACACGCTGATATGCTTCTGCTCCAGTAAATAATATGCGACATAAAAATGAAGGCAAAAGGCAATTGTGAAACATGATTTTATTTTGGATTTTAAAGTGTTATAAAGAAGTGTTTTGAAAAAGCGGCGAAGTGGGCTGTAGCCAGAAATTGAGCTTTCAGAAGATCACTAACGCTCCCATGAGGAGTTCCTGTCCAGCGAATGAGACTGGTTTTTGATTTGTCGCCGTCTAACATATACGTTCTCTCCTTACAATCTCGAGGTTAGCCAGGCTAGGGCGCTCGATGACCAAGTGCCGGAGTGTAGGGAGGAGGAGATCAGCCCACACCGAACATCCTGACCACTTCGCCACCCCCCACCCCCTCCCCTCCTCCCCCTTTGATATTATTGACATTTCACTTTATTTGACTCGTATCACAGTATTAGGAACGCATGTGGCGCAGTGGTTAGAGGTGCCCTGCGTCGCACACGAGGTCAATGGTTCGATCTCGCGCTCATGACTCACCAAGCCACCCATCCCTCCGGGGTCGGTAAATTGGTACCAGACAGGTCTCAGACTTGTCTGGGAGGATAAGCAGCACTGACTCGGTTCAGCGGGAGGCCACCGCGAGTCATTGTAAAGGCCAGATATGCATTCAATCACCTCAAACGAAGTTGAAAATTGAAGTCGAATGCATGGCGCATCCCTCAGGGATTGATCAACGCCGAGAGCTTTATCCTTTTAGAGCTTTTATCACAGTATCTCCTACTCTACTGTGCGGACCCCAGTATCTTTGGCATTCGATTGGTCTTCTACCATTCATCGTTTTGCTCAAAAAGGCTTCATCTTCAGCACGAAAGTTGTAAGAATACTGGTTGGCCACATCTGCTTGCATTCTGAAGGATAGCCAAGCTGGGGCGTTCGATTTTGATTGTCAGATAAAGTTGGAGGCGTGGAGGAACAAGTCGGCGTCCAGCATCACTAGCCACTCGCCCGTAAACCCTCACTAATGTTAAACGCTTCAAATATTTGCAAAGTGAGCATATTTAAACAAACCTTTTCATTGCTGTTGTAACATGAAAGAAGACGGAGTAGTCGTGAAATGCCGATTAATGTGTCGTCCATCGGCGAGAAGAAGCCAAGAAAAAAGCTGCGATTCAGGCCGATTCGCATTCGTCAAATTGGCGAAATGTCTAATGATGGCGAAGGTCTTCGCACAGTGTCCTAAATCTCAGAAGATCAACTGCAAAGACAAAAGAATCTTTGGGACCTATTTCATGTAGTTCAGGAAAGATATGCCTACTAAACACCCTACGCCCCACTTACCAAAGGTTTACTGCCTCAATCTGCGAATATGCGCGGGTTTCGAGTGCGATGTAAACGGAGAATATCAGAAAACCCACAGGATCAATTCCTCGTCATGGCTCCCCCCCCCTCTGCCCTGTAAAGAATATGATAGCAACCAGAAAAACGCCTTACCCTATTTTTCTTGCGACACTTGGGAAAAAACTATCCCAGCAAAGCAGCATGTCAGCTTAGGGTGAAACGCCCACGATCCCTGACGAAGCCTCCGCAGCTAAGTGGTGGTCCCGCGTGGAAATACAGTAATACATGTGCCTGTTCTTGCTGCGTGATTCAAACATGACAAGTAAACACAAGAGAATCTTTGGGACCTATTCCATGTATTCCATGTAGTTCAGGAAAGATATGCCTCCTAAACACCCTTACACCCCACTTACCAAAGGTTTACTGCCTCAATCTGCGAATATGCGCGGGTTTCGAGTGCGATGCAAACGGGAAAAATATCAGAAAACCCACAGGATCAATTCCTCGTCATGGCTCACCCCCCCCCCCTTCCTCTACCCTGTAAAGAATATGATAGCAACCAGAAAACACCTTACCCTATTTTTCTTGGGACACTTGGGAAAAAGTTATCCCAGCAATGCAGCAAGTCAGCTTTGGGCAAAACTCCCACGATCCCTGACGAAACCTACGCAGCTAAGTGGAGGTCCCGCGTGGAAATACAGTAGTACATGTGCCTGTACTTGCTGCGTGATTCAAACATGAGAAGTAAACACAAGAGAATCTTTGGGACCTATTCCATGTGGTTCAGGAAGGACATGCCTCCTAAACACACACCTACACCCCACTTACCAAAGGTTTACTGCCTCGATCTGCGAATATGCGCGGGTTTCGAGTGCCGATGTAAACGGGAAAATATCAGAAAACCCACAGGATCAATTCCTCGTCATGGCTCCCCCCCCCTCCTCTCTACTCTGTGAAGAATATGATAGCAACTAGAAAACGCCTTACGCTATTTTCTTGGGACACCTGGGAAAAAGTTATTCGAGCAAAGCAGCAATGTCAGCTTTGGGCAAAACGCCCACGATCCCTGACGAAACCTACGCAGCTAAGTGGAGGTCCCGCGTGGAAATACAGTAGTACATGTGCCTGTTCTTGTTCAAACATGACAAGTAAAACGCGGTATAGAACGGTCTTTTGCATAGTTTGTAATCGATAAAGCTTTCTTCGAGTGAAGATGGAGAGCATGATATTAGCTTCGCATAAGATTCAAAATGAATACAAAATCACTCAGAAAGAAAAAAGACTGGGTAAGACTTCTGAAAAAGCGAATGTGGGGGCAAATACAGTAGTAGATATGCGCCACGCGATTTATCCTTTGAGGAGAATGCACGAAGGTTTCTCTAGCCTTTTGAACCGGATAGGAATCATCGATTAGAATTTCGGTAGTCATTCGATAGCTTGAGCGATGGCGATTTCAATGAGGGCCTATACCTTCTTTAGAATTTACAGTAATCATTCAATATGCCCTTAGAGCGCAATGAGTGGTTAGAGGTGCCCTGCGTCGCACACGGAGGTCAGGGTTCGATCTTGCGCTCATGGCTCACCAAGCCATCCATCCCTCCGGGGTCGGTTAAATTTGGTACCAGACAGGTCTCAGACTTGTCTGGGAGGATAAGCAGCAATGACTCGGTTCGGCGTGAGGCCACCGCGCAGTCATGTAAAGGCCGAGATATGCATTCAATCACCTCAAACGAAGTTAGGCGGAATTGAGGCCGAATTGCATGGCCGCATCCCTTGGGGCTTGTATCAACGCCGAGAGCTTTCCATCCTTTATCCATCTATTCTGCGGAGGATTTGAAATAATGTTTAGATATGTCATATCCTATTTGGGGAGATTGTCTGTAATATGTAATGTTTAGATATCTACAAGGTGTCTTCATATGGCCGTTGTAAGAGCAAATAGGAAGATCACGTTTAAACCTTTCGGTATATTTCGCTGGCCAAACATGAGGAGAGGAAAATATGCACGAGAAAGCGTATCAGCATCATGGACTTCCCTTGAGCCCACAAAAGACAACCTGAGACGCTTTTCCAAAAATTGATAGATACGTGGGACCCTCTCATGAGCTAGCGCTAATTTGCGCCGATACTCGACCATAACAACTGCCGTTCACCAATGAGTCGAAAAGGGACATGAACCCTAGACCAGTGTCCAAAAGTTCCCACGCATTACCTCGCGACACTAGGTCTTTCAGAGCAGAAGCGGATGTAGCATGATATGCGCGTAGGAGAGTTACCATTAATGGATTCAAGATCTTCTAGAACAAAAGAAAAATTGTGCGGCTAAAAAAAAAAAAAACGGAAAGGGGAATATGAGTCATATATAGCGAACCATTGCAACGCCAATGGAATTGACCCCAGTTCAGTACGGACGTTGATTTGTTTTCAATTGGCAGGCGATGCAGTTTTCACATGACCTGACGGCCTGCGCGCGTTTCCGGCCGTGTGTCAAATTTTGGTACTCGTCGTTACCGAAAGGGATGGCAAAGCTCGAAAACTCTGCGGTTATATAGGTTAACAAATGAACACTGGCTCCATCCGCTGTACAAGAACTTTTTACATGTACGCTAGTAGAATCATTAAAAAAAGCCCTGAGACTCTCTGCTTAGAGCGAAAGTGAGCAGTCTTCCAAGGAGACTCTTCAATAGCGCTGGACAAATTCAAAATAAAATTATCTTTTAAATCAGCCGTTGCAATTCAAACTATTACTTCGCTGGAAGCACAAAAAAGATATGAACGTGTAGAGGAAAATTTTTTCAGTATCAGAGTCGGACGTTTTATGCGGGAGTTCTTTCCAAGCGGAGAAAAACAATTTCCAATTGTATAACAAAAATTGCATTTCACATAGGCGCTACCGATCGATGATCGCAGCGACCCTCCTGCCCCGCACCCCCCATCCCCAGCCCATAATTTAGCCAAAACACGTTCCCGCGTATGTAAATCCATCTTATTTTACCTCCTGCACTGCAGAAAAAGTCTTTCCAGAAACTAAGCATAGCGTTTGAATCATTGAAACTTACGCTATCGAATGATTACCAGTAGTCCAAAGAAAAAGGAATTCCGGCGAGGTGCAAAACACAAATAATTTTCTCCTTCTAAAGCGCTATCGAAATAGCTTTTTTAAAAAGTAAACACATTTTTGAGTTCTTTAGGAATTACGCTATCGAAAGTGTACTAGCAATCCGAGGAAGGAGTTTTGTCCAACGAAATATAAGCGAGATAAGAAAAAAAAAAGCCTGGTTTTTATGGAAAAACCCAATTTGCCACGTACGGCTCGAGCCAGAGATCTGAACTTTCGATTGATAATTAACCCTCTTAGGGAAGTTCTTGTCCAGTGAATGAGGTCGAAGATTCATTTGTCCCCTTATAGCTGAAAGAAAAGTGGCCAAGGCTTTTCTTTGAATTGAAGGAGAGCAGTGTGAGCTAAAGAATGTCTATTGGGGTGGGGAAGAATTATGACATACATAGATAACATACAGCTGAAAAGATTATGAGTCTCATGTGGGTCATGGTGGCGCCAATAGAGTCAGTTAAATTCGAGTTCATAGTGCCAAACCCTTATTCAAAGTAAACTAGAGGATATTCCGCACTTCTTAGTGGTATATAAGACGATGATCACTGACCAAAAGCGATAAATTCATACCTCTTTCTGTGTTTGGTACTCCAGAATCGACAGTAGGTATATTATCGCTTGCTTTATCACTGAAGTATACAATATGTGGTAAAGACGATCCCCATGTGGATTTGATGACAGGCACTAAATCATTGGTAAAATTGCAACGCAACTAAGAACAGAAATGTATAAAATGACTAGAAAGTACAGCGCATGTCGTGGTTGCCACTGAACGTTTTTACGGCCACAAACATATCCTCCGGCGAAACAGCACTTTCAAACACACATTGAGAACCCTGTAAAGCAAAGAAGTTGCTATCACTGCATCGACAGTGAAGGACCTCCTTTATTATTCATCTAAACAATTGAAATATTCTAATCCCACTCTTAATCACAAATAATCACGACAGATCAATAAAACTAGCAACCTACCTTATAAGAGATGGCGCAACCTTTCCTTTCTGATAGACAGAAGTAGTCTGGATGAGATGACAAAACCACCCCGCTTAGTTTGTATACTAGCAGCGCTAGCTGAAATCAAGTGATGAAACTTGAAGGCAAGAGAGAGCTAGCTCTTAAAAGTATTATTCCTCTTATCCCTTTCACTACAACGTCCCTTTTCGATTGGCGAGCGATTGGGACGACTACGAAGAGAGGAGTGGGCTGAATGCGCGTGCTCTAATGGTATCGTAAAATGACATATCATCGTCACTAAGATCCCGGGATCCCGGCATCAGGAAAAATGGTCCCTTTACTGTGCAAAAAAAAACCAAGGAACTAGCGGATTTTTATCGGCGGTCGCACCGATTTTTGCAAGTCGCCAGAAGAGCGCGAAAATTGTGTATCGTATTCGGTACCCGCAGTGAAAGGGTCAATAATTCCAAACAGTTCGAATTTCTGTACGCTTTACAAGTCAATCGTATTCCAACAGAATACAGTGAGATTTCAACATGTGTGTGTGGACAAAAAGGCTCAAAGACATTCCTTGTTGATTAACCAATAGCATGAGATTGGCAATCTAAAGTCTTATTCCATTTCGAGGAGTGCGTGTGGCGCAATGGCTAGGAATGTTCTGCGACACACACCAGGTCAATATAACGAACTCGTCTAGAAGGATACCAGCACTGAGTTGATACATCGGTAGGCCTTAATGAGTCATTGTAAAGGCCAGATATACTCAATCACCTTGAAAGGTGCTCGCGAAGACGAATGGATGACATGACTTTTAACGTTTTGGCCCGTTAAGGCTTCTCCAGAGCCAACGATTCCAGTCGATTGCTCACAGGCGCTAATTCTCGTCGTGGTCTTGATCTTCGTTGTCTATCGGGTCGAATGTTCTTCAAAGGACACCGCCCAGATGAAGAACTCCCTCGGTGATGCTCTTGCATACAGGACGCTTTCTTGATGATGGTGATTGTCCAATCAAAACGATAACTATTTGAATCAGCGCTTCTCAAAAGGGCAAAGGGTTTCGAAGGTTGGCCAAAAAAATTCATTCTCATCAACTTCAAGCTAAGCTCATCATCAGGTCATCAAAGAATACATGATTGATTATGTCGAAGAAAAGTAGGTTTCAAAAATATTATTATTGTTACTATGTTCAAGTAAGTGTTCACCTCATGTTTGGCGTCAATCGCAAATGGAGCTTAGAACACGGTCATCTGAAGTTTTCATGGCGACAGCTAAACTATAAAAAAGCAGTAAAAAGGAAATTTAGAAAGTCGAGAACGGGATTTTGACTACCTGTCAATCAGTCCTCTGGAAAGGACAACTCCAGCTGCAAAATCAGGAAATAGGAGTCCGCCTTCTTCAGAGCCATCAATCCGTAAAAGTGATGAATGATAGTAGGCCTCAAACTGCTTTATTCAACACACATTGCTTAGATTATACATTCCTTATTTTACTACTTTAGCACTGGAATTACGCTATAGATATTCATCTAGGAGTACTGAGTGGTAATCAATGATCAACCCCACGCAAGTGTTGAACCCGTGTTTCACCCCCACCGGAGGCGCGTACTACCATCACACTACTGAGGCCACCGTTTTGCTATCACTTTTTGTCTATATATGCTATCGTAGCTGTCAGCACCCAGCCTGTAACGAGTTTAAATGAGCAAACACGTATACGATACATATAGCTAAGATATCCACGACGCTCACGTACATATTGCTACGGTAGCTTCAATCGAAGAGAGTGGTGAGTAAGCGGTGGTCCCTGTGGTGTGGCATAAGGCACCTTCAGTAAGGGTAAAACGCAAATTTCACTTCCGTCTAGGGTCCAACATTTGTTTACTTCTCAACAACCTGAGATGAACACTGCTTAGTTCGTTTCGTGCGTTTTCTTAATACTACGCTCAAAATCTCAATATATCTGATGATTATTTTTGAGCTAATGTGTCATGTGGTCTTTTATGAGCATTTATAGAGCCCAATGCACGTGTTTCAGCCCTGACAGCCTCGTCACTTGGGCAGCACCCTTCGTCCTAGCCAATCCTCTCGGGAGGGGCGAAACCCCTATCCCCCTACACACAGTAGGCGACGACATACAATTCACACGAGCTGTCAAGTGAAGCAAATCGTCGCCCACCGTATGTAGGAGAATAGAGAACCGCCCATGAGGACTGGCTAAGGCGAAGGGTAGTGCCCGACTGACGAGGCTACAAGGCCGAAACACGTGTATTGGGCTCTACAGGTTGTCCATGATAGACCACATGACGTGTTGGCTCAAAATGGTTATCAGATACCTTGTTTAGTTTTAGAGAAAACAATGGAAGTCATTATATTTAATTATGAACGGTGCCACATACAACTTACCCCTTGTCTTTCAAACCATGGCCCATAAAAATTTTATGACCGGGACGAAATTTTTCTAGGAAATTGAAAAGAATATCTGCTTCAATAACACTGTCTGACTCTAGAAACACGTACCAATCGGATGACACAAGTGAAACAATCCTGTGACAAAAATGAAAACGAATGAATCAGAGAAACATAACAGAAGAAAATAATCGTAGGAAAAACATATCGTCTCAATTTAAGAGACCAACCCTCACTGAACCTTGGCATGAGTATGAAAATTATCCTACAAACTGTCCTTCTCTTTGAATTCTCTCTACATGAACTTTACATAGGAAAAAAAATCTGTTCTTCAAAGATACTTTTGGTACTAGCAGATAGTCGGGGCCCAGTGGCCGGT
>JAHQIW010002074.1:0-29867 GCA_019055375.1 Parelaphostrongylus tenuis
AGTACGACCTTCTCACCATCTCAACCCATTTCTAAGGTATCATAGCGTGGGGTTGCATGAAGCTTACTTGAACTGCAAGATAAACTCCGTCAAAAGACAAGATCTGAAAAGACGAATAGGAATGAACAGCAAGTAGAGGTTGCATCAATATCACCATTCTCTCAAGCGTTCTACAGACAGCAATACCCCATCAAGGAGGTTAAGAGAAAATATCGGGAATTTGCAGACGAAACATTTAAAACACGTTACAGCTCAGAAAGAGTGGTGTCAAAACGGGTGTCGGAGTTCAACAGTTCAGTACCCGCCCCGCATGGGGCGAAATCTAAGTTCGAATCCCAGCTGACTCAAATGTCTCTGCACACAACTCTACATTAATGAGGTCATTGTAACATCATACCACCACAAAAGGCGGTCAAATAAAATCAGCTCGGATTGGTTATTGAAATTCAGTATCTGTCAGCATAGGTGGGTTCAATTTCGATAGTGACTGCCCATGCCTGGCTGTAGACGGTTGGCTGTTGGCAGATAACGCGTTGTAGCGTAGAAAGAGTGGTGTGCAAAACAGACATCGGTAGTGCAACGGTTCAGCACGCGCTCTCGAAGAGAGTAAAATCTGGGTGCGAATCGCAGCCGACGGAAATGCTTTTGTATACCACTCTACATTATTGGGTTTAATTACTAAACTCTTAAAAGATGTTCAAAACTTATTTTCTAAGGCAGTTGACTAGAAAGACTCTACACTTCTAAGTGATAACGCGATATCACCTGCTATCACCATGTAGCAACCGTTCCACGGAACGGTCGCTACTTCTCTAAGCAATTGCGAGCGATTGTGAAAAATACCATTGCAGGGACGTCGCTGCGGGACCCAGCCAATGGTCGCACCGCCCGCTGCTGCGGAGCGGCGATCAGGGGCGCCCACTTCTGGCCGTCAGTCTCGTCTCGTGCTGGTGTCGTGATCGGTCGTGTATTCTTGCCTTACTACGCCGCCTTTGTCCCCTCTGGTTCCCCGCCTCTGCCCGACTCTAGACTTCTAACTCTGCCCTCGTTGTTGTGTATGTGGCCCACATAGTCCATCGACCCCGCTCATACTCTGTGAGCGGAGCTGGGAGCTACGGCGGTGGACCAAGCCTTTAGGGTTCCGTTTGGCTCGCCACCGGGGATGGGTTCAGCCCTTGCATACAGACCCACAGTTTTCTAATATATCTAATCACCCACTGGTCCCATCCTCTGTGTACTGGTCTGCTCGGGGCAAGCGTAACTGCTTCCCGAGGTCCACTGCCTAGTCCGGCCCCGCAAACTACAAATCCATGTCACCAACCTCATCCATCTCGTCCATCACAACATTATTAAAGTCATGGTTATATGTCGTTATTGTGATCGTACTCTTCTTATGCTATTATTGTATATATGTGTATATATTTCAGGTTGTCTTGATATTATCTGTAATAAATCTAGTATTTGACTCACGTCAGCTGTAACAGCCTTCAGTAGCAAATCGATCATCACATTCAACTCTATAGCAGCGGAGAATCAGTCCCCGTGGCTATAATTCTGGTGCATCGGCCTACCACTTTCGGAGTCCGGTCGCTACACACCATAAAGCCTCACCATCACTGCCATAAAATAGAGATCAGTGTCGGGCGCGTAGCACTGATGACGTAAAGCCTAGCTAAGTTCGGCCAACAACAAGACCAGGATGACTGCACATCGACGCCCTGACGGGACACTTACGGTTTCCACAAGAGAAAACCACTTCTATTCGGATCTCTTCGCTAGCCATGTCCTCTCACCGTCCTATAATTTAAAAGAGGATGAATATGTCGTTCCATCGGTTCTCCCTTTCAATTCCGACATGCTACATCGCCGGTGAAGAATACAATAACACTTGGTCAAAACAGGATTAGAATTAAACCAGAACACCTGAAGAACCGTGCACAATTGAAGGTTAGCAAATCACACAATTTTAACTACTTCTTTTCGATGAATTTGATGTCTGTTACTTTAGTGCCAAAATTATGGAACGACCTAACAGAAGTTATTCGTTACTCAGGTGCTAAGATGTACAAGATGAATAACGGAAATGAGAACAATAGAAATGGATCGGAGACCGCCAATGCGCCGCGGAAAGAAGAAGATCAGGTCGTCGAGGTATGGTATTTCCCAATGATGTGACTTTTCGTACTTCAAATGATTTGCATTTTTGAATTGCATGAGGATGTTCGGCGTATTTTCTTTCTGATACATGTGTGTTCTCGACATTTAGGCAGTCAATGAATATTATCGCGTGACCCGATACAAATCTGATGTCTGCATGATGAATAGAGATTTTACAGAATATTATCATTACTAGCGATGGAATATCATTGAGCTTTTACAGAGATTTTTTTTCAAGATGTGAACGTCTGTGTGCAGTAAAAACCATCATATTTGCTTCCATCTTTGCGTTAAAAGGCATTTTTCTGTTATCGTTTCGAGTGTTATCTTAAGACCACTCTCAAATTTCAATGTGCTTAATAATTACTTTTGAGCCACGCATGTGATCTCTTATCTATAAGGCTGACTTATAGATCCCGATACACGTGTTTCAACGCTGAAAGTCCCATCACTCGGGCGGTACTTTGCCAGTCCTCTGTGGGTGCTCCAGTCCCCAGACTAGGAGTTCGCGACGACGAACATTTTAGACTGTAAGTCCATTGAAATTATTACTGAACTGACAGTTTTGTACACTCGATTGCTCTTGAATACTATATTCAATATATCATATCCTTGGTTTCGAGTGTTTTCTCAAGACCACGTGTATCGGGCTCTAAGTCAGTCCCATAGATAAGAGACCCAATGCGTGACTCAAAAACGATTTTCAGGAATTTTTCAATTTCAAATCCAAAAAAAGAAGGTTTTGAGCCTAAAACGAGGTTGGTACGCCAGGGCCATACACCGGTGTTTCGGAGGTTCGTCCTCCTCGCCAGTTACCCCGCCCCACATTAAGCCTTGCATTGTAGCAAGGAGGGAGGCGTATGTGGTGATGGAATAGTGTACAATATACTGGTCTATCACCATCAGTCGATGGTTTCGGCTTGTTGACCAAAACTAATCCATTAAATCGACTGTTTCTAAAACCTCGCAATAAACATTCAAAATCAAATCCAAAAAAGAATGTTTTTAGAACAAATTTCAGGGTCACTGACGAGTAGGACGAACCTCCGAAACACCGGTGTATGGCCCTGGCTTACCAACCTCGTTTTAGGCTAAAAACATCCTTTTTTTGGGTTCGATTTTGAATGTTTATTACGAGGTTTTAGAAACAGTTGATTTAATGGATTTTCAATTGTTTTTGAACACGCTTTTTGTTTTATGTGTAGTCGTTTGATGAACTGAGAAGTGTAGATCTTGACATTGAGCTTGTTATTTGGAAATGCCTTAATAGCATGCTCTACTAGCGAGAATAAGATTGCGTTCTACTCCTGAAGTCTTTTTCAACCAAACTTTGCCGTCACGAAACGATAGGATGCTGGTGGGAAAACTTTTATGAACGTATATTCAATAAAAAGAGCACTCAATTGTTCTAAAAATTTCTGTTTTAAAAGATGAAAGCAGCACGCTTAGGATAAGAAGCTTCCCAAGTCTTTATCAAAGGCATAGTTCAGATGTATCATTTGCTTTGTTGCAAGAGCAGATTGTGTACACTTACGTTGTACACAAAAGTATCCGGCTCTCCTGCGCGTTCGTGATATAAATAAGTTGTGAAAGTAACATCTAACCATGCGAGCGGAATATATTAGTGAATGTCTTAAGAAAGAACCTGAGCTTTAAAATTCTAACAGGAAGTGCTATAGACGGTAAAGTGAGATAAGTCATGTAGAAGAGAAATGACTCGCGTTGTTTATGAGTGGAAGAACATATCCAAATAAAGCAGATGTTGGACGAAAAGGACTCAGATGTTCTGACAGACCGTCACAACCATCTGCATGTGGTGGCAGGGAAGCCCATGGAGGTATGGGAACTGAAAGAGGTATAGGAAACCACGAAGAGGACATTCAACTGAAAAGAGATGCACAGAGCACGAAAAATTAGTGCGGAAGCTTAAAGCCAATGTCGATAGTTCATAGTCTCTCCTATAACCCAGTAGAGATTGAAACAGCTCAGGTACACTTCCTCCCCAAAATTATTGAGAGTAGTCGATAAAATAGCTTCGCGTGCATTTGTGGCATCATTGTCGACAAACTTATCATTGTTTCGTGGTCTTAAACCATTGTAGTGATTTTCGATGCGTTGCATACTGAAGAATATCAAAAGTCAAAGATTTTTGTAGCAATATTCTGCTTTATTAACTAATTATCTAATTGGCTGTTAAACTGTCATTGATTTGCAGAAATGTATAAGCGCGAATTGATGTTGTCGTAAGAAATAAAGCGTAAATAAGATTGACATAGAGATAGGCAAAAATGAATTAGCATGATCACAGAATAAGTGATGGGCTCCATGAGAATACGGTTTTCGCGTTGGAAAATGTGAGGTTCAGAAAGCTTCGGCGTTTTATATAAATAGTGACTTCGCTAAAGCCGCTTCAGTGATATTTTACGTTTAAGCGACAATAAAACCCTTTTCAGTGAAGGTATAAACCTGGACTTCATCGAAACTATCAGATCATCATTGGAACGCGCGCCCTACCCGCGTTTTCTCGCCGTTTGTAGCGCTCACCGGCCCAAAATGGCTGCTGTTGCGAACGAGTTCGGAAATATTATTTTCTTCTACAGGCGTGCGCAGCCACAATTTTCTATCGCCACAGGAGAGATGTGCCAGTTAGTCCGTTCCCCGAAGCAGTGATGAATTTAGTGAGAAAAACGTGTAAGCATTATCAATAATGTCAGATTTTATTTTACCTATATTTAAGTTCATTGCTACCTTTGCAGAGGAATTGCGTCTGGAACGAATGATCGAGCTCTCAGTGCCATAATCAAGAATTTACAGGAGTTTTGATCGCGTGGATGCTACTCTTGATGCGAGCGCCTTCGACGAGTTTATTTACAATCCTTCGCGAAATGGACCATCGAGGCGTAATCGTTTAACACTGTTAGTTCTTAGAGACTAGTTTTTTCTGCTCTCAATGTCCACAAAAATTATTGTCATTAAGCAGAATTTTTTATGTATACATGTGCGAAGACTAACCGGCCTGCATAGCCACGTATGACATGATTTGCAATTCCACATACAACCTTCATGGTAGAAATGGGTTCAGCTAAGGTTGACCACCATAATTAATAGTCAGTAGCTACACTTCAGTGTCAGTCTCTTGCTTTTATTGAACAGCCCACTTTTCGAAAATAAGAAAAATACAACAAACATGAGTTGTTACAGTTTGGAACTAAAACTCATAGCTACGATTCTGCATAACTTTACTATCTTTTCAAGCCAATGGTATCCTGAGGTTTCTTATTTACATGTACCATAGATTTTTCTTCTAGTACTGGCGAAGAAAAGTGCTAAGTGTTCTGGTCTTCCTACAAAGACTTATCGCTCGGAAAAGAGTTGTATCCTGTGAAGGTGTATTCGGACACGCTAAGATGTGATCTTCCAGAAGATTTTACGTACATATGCACCAACGATTTCTCAAATTATACGGAATCTGAAGATAACGAAGGCATTGCTATGGTACGTGAAGTCGGTCAATTATCTCCAACTATGTCCTTCCGGACTTTATTAACGCTTTCTCTTAATATGTTTGTCACTTCAATAATCTATCCAAATACAGATTTGAAAAGAATGTGAAGTTAAGCGAATGTAGGGACGTGTGAGTAATGTGCAGTGCTCGAGAGTTCAAATCAAGCTGGCCCAAATCGTTGAAAAAATTGCTCTCTCATCCTATCTCTCATGGCCTCTTCTAGTACATATAAAGTGGAAAAGCTGGCAGTGTTTGCGGTAGCTCTTCAGCCGTTGAAAGACCCGCTACAAGTAATACCTGTGCAGACATGTTGCTGTCAAAATTGTTAATTCGAGCATCGTCAATATACCCCTCATCGTTGACAGAGAATGTTCATTCCTCTGTGCGATTCAGTGTCAGCGAAACGAAGCTTTGTTCTTTAAAAACATTTATATACGAAGATGTATGATGTTTTGCATGAGTCATATGGGATCACATGGCTTTCTATAATCGTGAGGAGAACGACTAATGGTACCTCTGTCATCAGCAACGGCTCCGTGGCAGTGTATCTGTACATTACGAAAAAGTCGCAGCGAGATGCATAGAGAAGAAGATATGTAGAAGAGAAAATCTCTTGAGGTTGAAGTAAACAGAAAGTTGAAAAGATTTTGATACTCTTACAATACAAACATGAAGTATATAGTTGAAGTGCGCTAAACTCTCCAGACGTGTGCACTGTATATTATGAGCATCGCCGTGACAAATTATTGACACTCTCGAATTTCGTTTTGAGTGTTTTCTTAAGACCACAGCTCAAAATTCAATATGCCTAGCAATCATTTTGAGCCACTCTCGACTTTATCATTCTTTTCTATCTCGACTTTTGTTGATTTAAACCGAATCTCAATATTTTTAGGTGAAATGTGATTGTACTGATTTCACGTGCGTTGAAAAGTGTGTTTATCGACAGATGAGTGACGAGTTCACACAGTGCACTATCCTGGTAATTACATTTTATAAAATATTTACTTTTTTGACTTTTCGCACTATTTTCTAGGTCTTACCAGAAGCTTTGACACTAGAACAGCAAACATTAAATTTAATAAAAAGCATGGATCTTTGATAGTCATTCAAAAGCCCGAGTCTCGACATATTTGCTGCTGAGACTGGTTTTTGAAGTGGTTCATGCAGAGCGCTGATAGAACGCAAAGAAAATCACGTTTTACTGCAACAAAAAATATTTGTGCTCATAGAACGAAAGAACAGTCTCCTACATAAGTCTCATGCAAATGACCTGGAATTTTTCTGGAAACGGGAAAAAATTCCCAAATAAATGACGCTGTGCGCAGCGAATTTGATTACAGCCTAAAAATCCGCATCATTCGAGAGCGACAAGATTTGCTTTACTTACATAGTAATTTTATCCCTTCTCGGAAAAATATCTGAGTTTTCTGCATAGAGATTGTAGAGGAGGCTTTGTTCTGTCAGCACGAAGTTCTTTTCTTTTCACGATGCCAAATAAAGCCACTATAGACATCAAGCGACAAGCTTAGTATTTCAAGTCCAAAAAATTTTTTTTCTCTAACAGCGCTCTGTATGAGTCGTTTCGAAAACCACTCTTAGCACCAGAATTATCGAGATTCGGGTTATTGAATGACTGCCAGTAATCCAATTTTATTATGAAATCTGGTGTTTATTGCTTTAGCGCCAGAACTTACAAGAAGACTTATATTTAGTTTTCAAACTACTCCATGCTGCAGGGAGACGGACGTGTGTACCTGAATCGTGATGCAACATTCTTCAATACGTTATTACTCGGCTGTGGAGAGTGCGCTTGTGTGGGACAGTGCAAAAGCTCATTAAGTGCTAAATTTCTCCCTTCACCCTTCAAGTGAGTTAGTAGAAGAACGTTGTTGGACATACTTTTGACAAATGTTTCATACAGATCCAAAGACCGACTTCTATTAACCTCGGCATGACTCAATACAATTCCTGATCTTCTACTTCAAGCCAAACACGAGATGTTTCCATAAACTTTATTTGACAGCTGACGTTTCGGCAGTTCGCCTTCTTCAGAGTCTGGAATGGTCAAATTGTCCGCAATCCAATAAGCCAAACACCTTCATTACTCCTTTAGAAAAATTCGCGAGACCTAGATTTCAATCGCAACAAGCACAAAATGAACTCTCAACATACTCACCGCTTTTCATATGTGTTCCATCGAATGATTGAAGTGACCACCGGAAAAGCCTTTTTCGTATGTGAGGGATGAGAAGAGAAATAGTGAACCAGGATAATCTTATAACTTGGCTTTCGGTACAGCTTTGTTATGTAGCGGCTCTCGCTCAAGCTTATTTGCACGTTCAAGAAAGAAGCCAATCATCTTTTGGTATCTCAGGGGTGAATTTTATATACTCTGACTGATCATTCAACAATCTAAAACAATTACCTAGCTCCTCATGAGTGGAACAGATAGCCAAACAATCATCTATATACCTACAGTAGAGTATTGCCGGAGATCCATCACTGGTGCTTCCACTTTCAACATAAAGGCAATCGCTAGGCTAGGTGTCAGTCGCTGCCCCATTGCGAGCCCTCTCATTTGAGCATAATATTTCCCGGACCATCTGAAGATTGAGCATTTCAGGCAGTCTTTAAATAGGATCATGAACTGTTCAACCGACAAGCCATACATGTTTACAGCTCCCTGGTCTTTTATCAGAATCTTATGTGTGGCTTGCAATGAGTTATTCGACACGTTGGTATATGGAGCAGTGACGTCGAATGACTACATTACGTACGCGTTGTTCGGGTTCGCGTTACATAGAGATCCAAGAACATCTGAGTGTTCACCAGATGGGCTGGATTGTGGGATGTTATTAACGTTGAGAAGCATGCTGTTCGGTCTGCCTACACAGCTGAAGATGGGCCTAACTTTGAATATAGATGGATCGTTAAACCTCAGATCATCAGTGGATACTAACTTATGCGTTTTTATAAGCAAGTTTAAGACAGGACATGTTGGTGACTGTATTTTCAATTGAGAAATGATAGATGGTGTCAAGCGTACCGCTTTTGCCGTACGGTCCCACTCATGCTTTAATTTGCGGTTTTGCTTTTTGAATTCATTTACAGAAGATGATCGGTAAAGCGAAGCATCTTCAAGATGATTATTCGTTATTGCGATATCTAACTGTCGAGGAATCACAAATTCTCCACCCTTATCAGTAACTGTTTCATACAGATTCATGCACGGGTGCACAAAGTTCATTAGATAATATTGCTGTTATGCAAAGTAAGTGGAACATCGAACAATATTTGTAGGTCACACAGTCCTCTGTTGTCGTTTACTTTAGATTCGAAGTTTTTCGACGAGACGACAAAATTGGGTTTGGATTGCGAACTTTGAGTAATATACCAATGGGTGCGTGGATTTTTTGATTGTTGTGTTAATTTTTCTATATGCCTGATCATCATTATTTGAGCCACGCATGTCAGTGGTCTATCAATGAGGGCTGACTTATAGAGCCCGATACACGTGTTTCGATCTTACAATCTCGTCAGTCGCGCAGTTATCCTTTCTCGTCTTTTGCTAGTCTCTGTGGGAGCTCCAGTCCCCGCACTAATGGTTAGCGACGACGAACGTTTTGCACTCTATGTCCAGTAAAATTTCCACCGAACACAGAATGTTGTACACTCGATTGCTCTTGGCTGGTATATTTAAAATATCATGTCTTTCGTTTCGAGTGTTTTCTTAGGAACACTACCCAAATTTCAATATACGTGATAGAGACTGACATGCGTGGCTCAAGTAATGATTACGTTGTTTGATGGTCTCAAGAAAACACTCGAAGCAAAAGACATGATATTTTGAACATACCAGCTAAGAGCAATGGAGTGTGCAGCACTCTGTGTTCGGTGAAAATTTCACTGGACACAGAGTGTAAAACGTTCGTCGTCGCTAACTCTTAGTGTGGGGACTGGAGCTTCCACAGAGATTAGCAAATGACGAGAAAGGGTAACTGCCCGACTGACGAGAACGCAAGATCGAAACACGTGTATCGGGCTCCATAAGTCAGTCCTCATTTATAGACCACTGACATGGGTGGCTCAAATAATGATTATCAGGCATATCGAAATTTGAGTTGTGGTCTGAAGAAAACACTCGAAACGAAATACATGCTGTGTTATTCATTGCAAAACAAGTGATGTTGTATTGTTGAACACGTGAAGGCCACCATCAGTAGTGTTCGACTTGATTTCACTGCAATTTTATCCACGTCAGTTCGAAGCAAACACACCTCACCTCATAGTGAACATATTGAATGAACTAAAAATTATAGATAGGTATATATCCTCACGAATCTCTAGGTTAGAATCAATAAGTTTCAGCTTTTGGAAGTTTAGAGAGCGCATGTTTTCGTTACTTTTTTCAGCTTGTACCTTAAACGAAACGATAGCTGAAGCAGTATTTTGTCCAAAAGTTGCCATTCTTTTATTGTGAGATTAGTACTTTTCAATAATCACAAAGAACATTATCTGCTGACAAGTGGAATGCCTGTCAAGAAATTATCGGCACTCCTCGAAATATTATTGTTTGCCAGTCAATGTGTCTCCAATATACAAAGAAATAAATAGATATACGTATATGAAATAAAGGTTTTACAGGATGTGCTGTGCTTGAATTCTGCGGAGAAGTCGTAACAGTTAGTTGATTCTCCTTTCAATTTGCAAATTTCACTGTAATTTTTACGCGACTGAGTCGGACATGTTTCAGGAGAACGTTTTAAGGGAAAGAGGAAAGACCTCGGAAGAGTACTCTTTTTCTTTACAAGATGCTGAGTCGACAGAAATTTATGAGAAATTGGCGCGTCTGAAGAAAGTGCAGGTTTGAAGGACTAGTCTGATTTGGTTGGCTCAGTTTTGCTCACATTACTTAGAGAAAGGCGGAGCTATAGCCTTGACAGTGCCGCAAGTAATACATGATCCAGCGGAAAGAGTATTCACGTGTTCGAAGCCGTATCAAGTTTCAGAATTTGATTCTGTCGTAGCAGTCTTCTGGTTGTTTTTCCCAGCTTACGCAATCTCGAGAAATGATAGAAAAAGGCCATAGACAACGTTGGCGGGTAACGCTATCTTGTAAAACCATTTCTCTCTCAAAATCCTTCTCTGTCGATTAAAATCTATATTATCGTGTAATTCTAACTGTAGTAAGGTACACTTGCCATGTAGGACGGTTGCACTCCTCGGTCGGCGAACGCCGATAGGATTTCATTTTTATCGATGCCGTCGAAAGCCCTGTCTCAGCAGGGAAGTGTTATAACAAAGGACAGCTTGTAGACCTGACAGACTTCTAAAGCCCTTGGCACCCTTAAGACGTTGTGCCTTCGCGTTCAACAACATTCCTGTCTGAATTCTGCTCACTGAACTGGTTGTGGTCTATCTGAGATCAAGCTCAAAATTATAAGTTACTTTTCCGCAGCTACACCATTTATCAATGCATAATCCAATGCTCCTAGTTTCTTTTTGTGCAATCAGTATCTATCAGAGACTTTTTGTTTTCTTTCTTTAGTACTGCTAAGTTCTCTTCTCTCAGTTGCAACATCGCCATTTTTTAGCTCAAAGCGTTCGACAAATGGATTTAAACGATTTACATTGATCCGAAAAGAAAAGGGAACGTAGCACGCTTCATCACTCATGGTTGTCTTCCAAACTTAACCATAATTAGGTGTGTGGTGAAATATTTTAGCATCAATGTTTACTAAAAATGAATATATCTCGGCCTTTATTCGATCAAAATTTCAAACCGTTTGAATGTGCACATCGTCGGAATTTCAATTCGTGGACATATCGGAGCCTTGTTTGAACATTTGAAATTGTAACCTCTAAAACTGATCAACAAGACACTCAATACACTTTCAGTTGTACACCGAAAAAGCGTGAAGTAAACTTTGCACTGATTTTTGAGAGACAACATCTGTCAAAGAAAACTTGCCAAAACATATATATGAAAAATAAACCTATAGATAAATATTGATTTTTCAATGAAATCAGGTATGCTGCGGTAGGAATATACAGACAATCATATCGTCCGAATTTCTACAATGTCGATGTCTTTTCATCGCTCTCTTATAGTTTATAACGGCTGTTCATGGATGTTCCATTTCTCTTAAAGTAAAATCATGGCTTAGAAGTGCTTTAGCTTGACGGCAAACTGTTCTCTGAGCACTCAGTTTATTTGCAACATTCGATAAAAGTTCTGAATTTTCGTCCGTCATAGTAAGACTGTTTTTTCAGTGAAATTTTTTTCTTTAGGTATGCCGAAAATGATCTCCGGCTTCATCGATCTCGGGCCATCCTGTTTGCTAATCAGCCGATTCTCGGCGGCTCTGAGGTACGCAGTTACAATAAACTATCCATTCACCGAGTACACTGTTTGTTATCAGCCTTAGGAAAACTCTATAACTGATGGTGGTATGATTATAAATAAGCAATTACCGTATTTTCGAAGATTGAGTAATACCAACAACAAGAAATGTTCGAAAATTGCACTGTCAAATACAAATCAAGCGTGCTTTGCTGCAGTGATAGCACATAGAACACTACTGTCCATCTAGGGCCTTTATAAGGAAGCGTGACTATCAAAGTGGCTATCCATCGCCTGTACTCTGACGCCTGATGTGTAACGCACAGCGCTTACAGTACAGTAATTAACCATCGCTCTCACTTGTTTTTTCGAAGTTTGGATTTGTTTTGAGGTCTTTGATCTTCACTTCCCGATGAATATTGAATCCTTATCTTTCCAGTTTGGATGACTGTGAACTTAGATCACGAACCTTGTAAGAAACTTTACGTTATTCTTTATTTTCATTGAACGCCCACGAAAACCCGTGCGGTGAACTTTTTACCAGAAAACCTTCCATTTCCTCGATAATAACACCAGGGATCTTTCATAAACTATGTCTTCATTTTACTTAAGCATAATTTATCCTTAATTCGCCTTAATGAGTTCGTATACATCGCCTTTGGTTCACGGGTATTCAAAATTTTGACTGTGTTATACTCGAAACAATAGTTTGGCTGAAATTTTTCACCAATGCGTGAGTCCTCCTTGTCCCAGTCGAGTGACTTTATTATCCACTGTAATACGATTGTGAACAGATTTAGAACCTCTTTCTCAAACGGTTTGGTGAAAATTTTATTTTTATACTCCAGTTACAGTAACGACGGAGTAGTATTCGTATTAAGCTAAGAACCACGAGCTGGTCTCGAAATGCTCTGAGAGTTTGTTCGTTCTGACGTTGTCAAACGCTTTCAAGTAATCGATAGAGATCACTACAGTGGGGACGTAGTAACTGCAACTAACTTGTATGATTCATGACGAGGCTTGGATGTGGTCGACGCTGAAGTATCCCTGTCAGAATGCTGCTTCTGCCTCATCCAAAGCCATCGATGAGCGTAGAATAGTAACTTTTACAACTAACCTGTAGCGCATGCTCAACGCATGCTGGCTAGCTTTCATAATGATCGACGATTCACCCTTCTTCTGCAAGATGGCAGTATGCGATGCAGTCCACTGACCTGTCATTTTCTAATTCTGGAGGGAAGATATCATGTGAGATGTGAGAAGTACATGTATATAATTTGTGGCCTCGAACACTGGGCAAATGCGATGGTGATACTTACTTCCTGAAGACTTTCGATTCTCGTCATGATTCATCAGCCGATTCAGTAAATTCTCTTTGGGATTTTTTGGAGGCGGTGCTGAGACGTTCCAGATTTCTATTGCCGTCAGTAATCGTTTTTCTGTAGATTGGAGTAATCAGACTGAATTTAGATGCCGTTGACCGCTTCCAAAGACGCTCGCTTCTCTTGATCGACTCTCGACTCACCCGTTCATCATATTGACTTGCTGACCTAAATAAACATAACTGAAGCATTCGGAGATGTCATCGTTGAAATTCGCTTCCACCAAAAAAATCATTGTCGTCGGCATCTGTACTACCGCATGTTCCAAGAAACAAATTTTCGCAAAGTATCATGCCTTTCGCTCCGAGTGTTTTTTTTTTTGAGATCTCGCTCAAAACAATACGATCTCATAGCATATCTTGAGCCTTTCATGAAACCTTTCATGACCTTATACAGTGCAATACACGTGCTACAGCCTTACAGATTACAATGTTTTGAGCGAGACCTCAAAAAACACTCAAAACGAATGATGATTTTCACGAGTAACAGCCAAGAGCAATTGAGTATACATCGCTGCACGTTCGGTGATTTCTTCACTTAACGGCGCTTGCAAGTATTACGATGCCGGTCCCTCTAAATATGGGATATCTCTTTGTGAAGCTGACTGAATCGAAAGGCACAGCGCAACTTATGACGGTGGAAAACTAAAGCACAGGTATTGCACTCTATAGGTGCCATGATAGAACTTGGGAAAGGCTCAAAGTATGCTATCAATTTATATGGCTTTTTTTTTTAATGTCACAGACATTGCGAAATGGGCTGGCGTTTTCTTGTCTCACTCAGGCAATCGTGCGTGTACTAGAGATGCATTGATACACACGTAACATTCTGATCTGTTGCGATTTTGGTAGACTGAATTGGTCCTAAAATTTTAGCGTACCTTCCGTACTCTTCCTCTACTTTCTTAATCCCACTGTTTCTGAATGTTGGTCAAGTGAGCACTATCATAAAGTCTCCATTTTCGAATAATTTCAGAGATTTGGACAACTGAAATCAGTCTCAGACAAAACCACACCTGCTGACTTCATATCACAGGTCTGTGAAATGTGTACCAAGCTGTGTGCAGTTACCTATGCATTCTGTCTTTTTTCTCAATCCCTTGGTTCTTTAGCTCAAAATACCTTGAAGATGAAGGGACTCAATTCGTCTGCGTAATTAATCCCTGATAACGATAATGTGGATTAAAGCACGTTTTGCGTTACTCTCAACGTCACTGAGAATTCATTGCTAAGGATTGGTTTAGTTCAACTAATACCTCAGAGCATAGTATTTTCGTACTTGAATGATTGATTACATGTTAGAGAACATTTAGTAATTTATCAGCACCTCTAACGAAACTGCAAAAACAAATGGGCATTACAGCTAATTAACTGGACGGCGATCGTCTCAAGGCCAGTTAACTGGCTGTGATGTGTCTTAGAATCTCGTTAGTGTTGTGTTAAATTACTAACTGCCATACAATATCCAATCATTCCACTGGAAAAGTAGTATACTTTGAAGTATTAGTTGAACTGCATCAATCCCTAGTGATAAATCCTTTGTGGCGTTGAGCGAGACAGAGAACGTGCTCCATTCCACTGATCTGTATCGGGGATAGATAGGCGGATAAATTGAATCCTTTAATCCCCATGGGCTATGGTTCTCTGCAAATCAGAAAGATGACTTCGATTCTTAACTACAGATGGACTTAGGCTGTTGTAAATAAACTAACAGTACAAATATACATCGTTGTTAGGTATGCTGTGCTTTTATGTGCCATGTGCCGGTGAGCCGACTAACGAGTATCTCATGGATACAGGACAATGCTCTCTTGTATTTGTTGGCTGGTGTTGGCTTGTCTCATTGTAAGAAACCTCTTTTATAACTACTGCCTGATAGGTAACTTCTTTCATAGCTATTGACCTGAAATAAGCAAGCCTACTATCACAAGTTCCTGCACCAGCACTCTTGTTGAACCTGTGGTTAAAAAATACCCTTTGTATGCAATAGTTTCATTAGTTTCAATGATAATAGCCTTCATCCTATAGTTCCACGTCATAATATACACTCTACCTTTCAAGCTTTCTCCTATTATGTGAAGCTAATCACTGTGTAACCTATAACGTTTATTATCGTTCATATAGGCAAGCAATATGTTAAATCTCAGTCCTTCACTTATATTTTACAATTCTAATTACATAGTGCTGTTGTGGATGCGTTTCAAGGCACCCTTATTCTTCACATAATCTCTCACTGTGTTAAACTTGCTTCCATATTTTAAGGCAATTTCTTCTTAATATCTTATTATCAGTTAGCGATCTTACACTCAGTCAGCCGCTTGTAATGTTTGGCATTTCCGTATCGTTGTTATTGCAACAATGTTATTGTTGTTATTGTTATAAACTTACTAAATGCTAAAGATTGAGGATTACGGTGAGAAAACTAGGTCCGCGTAGGCAAACGCGGACTTTTACAAGCAGATTGAAAGGAGCGATCCCAAATTTTACTTTGTAGCATCCTTCAAGGAAGCAGTCAACCCCTCGCGTTCTCTCTTAGAATTGATCTTCATCGGTTCATCTGGCTACAATAGCGCAAAAGACGATTGTAATGCAATAAAGTTACAATTTCCACTCACCTAACTCCGCTTACAGCTTCCCATATTTTAACCTATATTTTGAAAAATTAAACAATGCAAATCACAGCACATATCAAGCAAGCAGTCGACAAATTCAACTCCGAGGTACTTGATATCACTGATCATTCTACTATGCCGCATCATTTTAGTGCATTGGCCAGTGAAAGGACACCGATAAGATAGTGCTAACAATACGAACAAATCACGTAAAAACACGTCATGGTCCAGTAGTTCTTTTTGATCAGAATTTACTACCTATGCAGTGTTCTGATAAGCTCGAGATAGTTTCTGAGGTTGGAAGTTTGATGAACCATTTTTTTGCGTACTGGAACCGCTTTTCTTTCAAAGAGGTGCTAAACAATATGGGATTATCAAAACAAAATTTTTTGAAATCTATGCTCGATATCATTTTCTCCACACGTCATTCGTGCGATTCTTCACGTTATCAGACTCAACTCCCCACGATTGCGAAAACTTATATCACATGAAACAGGATTCTTTGAACATCCGAGTGTATCATTAAGGACCTGCAAGAAATATGACTTCGAGACGACTTCCAGACAAAAAAGAATTGTTGTAAGCCTGAGTTAACTAATGAAGCTTGAAAACGAGATAATATCACGACACATCACTGGAAGCTAACTCGTAGAAGACACTAACCTAAAAATAAACTCTGTAACAAAGTACGGATTATATCGGCTATCGGGCAGGGTACTTTCTTAAAAACTTTTTTCGGTGGGAGAAAACCTTCTATATACACTTAGTATTCTTCTGAAAAACAATGGGAGAGTTCAAAAATTCCCTTTCATTAGTAGGCCTCACAGCTCCGTGACATTCAAAAGAAAATTAGGATTTCTGTAATTTCTAGAGATTGTTCCCCCTCTGGTAAATTTTTTCTTGATGTTTTTTGCTTCTAACTTTTAGGAGAGAAACTTCACTGTATTGTTCTACTTCTTAAACCGTCTGATTTCACTGAATATTACCATGGAAACTTGCTCTAGAGCTTACGCCTCATCCCAAGTCTTAGAAGTCTAATTCGTGGCACGAAAAGCACATACGTGTAGAGGAAATCTTTAAGCAACAGCACTGTATGCTTCATCTAGATTACTTGTCAAACTGGAGAAACGTCCTGATTATAATAATAAGAATCGACTCCACATGTGAGTCACATCTGCTACTTCTATCGATCGGTGCTGTCGATCCACACGACGCATGTGAAACTCAGTCTTTTTTTTTACTACAGCATTGTGAAGAATCTTTTCTAAAAATTACATGCATTTCCGAAATCTCCAAGGTTTACGTTGCCGAATGGTTACTAATAGTCTAGTGAAAGCTCTGTCACGCGAAATAAGAGCGTGGTAAGCGCGACGAGTGTGGACTGTAAGTTTATTTTGGGTGCCACAGCGCTGTGAAGAAATCTTTGTTTTTGTATGAAGTATACCTCTGATTTCATCCTCCATGAAGCTTTCAAAGTCTTACTAAAAGAACGCTCTTGCCTAGCGAAAAAATTCTCCATCTCATTGACCGTTCTTTTTTCACGACGCCTTGTTTTCTTTCTGAGACACGTGTATTCTCGCCGTTTGGGTGTCTAATGAATATTATCTCGTTTCCCCATGCAAGTATTTATTTTAGAGTAGAGATTTTAGAAGATATAATCTGGATAGAGATTCTGGAAGGTATAATCACTACTAAGCGATGGAATATCGCTGAACCCTTCTAGAGGCTTTTTTTTTTTGAGAACGTCTGTGTGCAACAAAAGAAGAAGTGAACGTTTGTGTGAAACAAAAAAAAACCATATCCCCTCGCATCTTAGCGGAAAGAGGCATTTTTTCAACTATGCTTAGACATGCTTTTCTTATTTCATGTGTAATCGTTCGATGAACTCAGAAATTGTAGATCTTGATGTCAAGCTTGTTTTCTGGAAATACTTTCATAGCACGCTCTACTAACAAAAAGAAGACTGCGTTCTACTACTGAAGTAGTTATCCCCTCGTTTGTTCGTATCTAACCAAACTTTGTCGTCACTCCCCTCGTTTGTTTGTATCTAACCAAACTTTGTCGTCACGAAAGGGTAGATTGTTGCTGGGAGAACTTTCATGAGCGTACATTTAGTCAAAAGGGCACCCAGCTCTTCCAAAAACCTTTACCCTAAAGAAAAGAGCCACACGCTCTGACTAAGAAGCCTCTTCAAGTCTTTATCCAAGGCATAGATCAGATGTATTATTTGGTTTCTTGCAAGAGCAGATTGTGTACACCTAAGCTGTCGGTCAGGCGTGGTACGCCGAAGCAATAATAACCCGCTGACAACGATCCGTGCTGTTTTCAGCTCATATCGCACTCCGCGTGTGCGACGGCGCGGAGCGGCGAGGATTCTTTATTATCACGCTTTGCAATGGAAATATGGGAATTTGTGTGGTAATTTGAGGTACTGAGGGGATATTATCGTGATAAAATGGTGAAATGTAACAGAAGAGGCTTTTATAGAAGTTCAATAGTTGAGAGAGTGGCCATGTCTCGAAAATTCATCTATTCTACGAGAAAAGCACGTTGTTTTGAAAGGGAACATATTTCTAGCTGTTATATGACTTCATTTCTTTCTTTTCCATCCATGTTTTGTATGCATTTGACGACTTGAGAATTCCTATTATCCCGCTGTATTTGCTTAATGAAATAACTTTCATTACACTTTCTTCTAACAGAAAAGGTAACGTTTTGTAAGCAGAGTTCGTTTTTCAGCATCTTCACTAGGTATTATTTGACATGACATAGATAATTTTCAAATCCAAGAGAGCCATTACTACAAAAGAATTGTTGTTGTGCGAAATGATGGAGTGTCATAGAAGGGACTTGTATAAAGGGATCTGTAGCAAAGAGAACGCTTTTGTATGAAAAAATTCCTTACGTTTCAAAGAGAAAACGTCCTGCATTAAAGAAGGAACACTTCTTCAGCTGCCATTTGAAATTTTTTTCTACTTTATTGCTGTTTTTATTATTCATTCGATAGCTTTCCTTCGAATGCTTTATTAAGACCACGTTCAAGTTTCAATAGATCCTTTCATTATTATTTGAGCCAACATGACATGTGGTCTGATAAGGGCTCTTGTACAGCCCGAGACACGTGTTTCGTCCTTACAGACTCATCAGCCGGGCAGAACCCGTCGTCTGTCGATCTTTTCATAGTCAGTTCTCTCGGGAGCGTCACACTCCTTATATATAGTTATCGACGACCTACGCTTTACACTCTATGTCAGGTGAAACATTCACCTAACACAGAGTGTTTTCGCACTCGATTGCTAGCTGGCTGGTATTTTTATCATATTATACCTTTCCTTCGAGTGCTTTATTAAGACCATGCTCAAATTTCAATAGATCCTTTCATTATTATTTGATAGAACTGACTATGAAAAGATCGACAGACGACGGGTTCTGCCCGGCTGATGAGTCTGTAAGGACGAAACACGTGTCTCGAGCTGTACAAGACCCTTACCAGACCACATGACATGTAGGCTCAAATAATAATGAAAGGATTCATTCGATAGCTTGAAAAAAATTCGGCTTTGACAGTGAGCCTAGTTTCTGAAAGAACCTCAATACTACGTTGTGCTAAAAAGAAAGATTTTACCTTTCGCTCTCAGAGTGCGTTGTTTCCACTTCACAATGAGATTTTCTGTAATATCCAGCGCAACATTAATTGTTTGCAAACATTACTGCTACGAAAAGGTAGTTTGTCATTTAGGGATTTCTATAAACGCATTTCAATAGAAACAACACTCACTTAGCCTAAAAATCTTCTCTGAACATCAAAAATCGTTGCAATGGTCGTAGTGTACAAAATGTGATCCTATTTCCTTGCCTTGCTTAATTGGAAGAGCTTTTACTAAAGTTTCACTAGTCATTCAATAGCATGAGAAACAGAGATTCCATTATTGCCTTGGTTTCTGAATATATGACCTAATAAGAGAGACAAATCACGTTTAAACGTGAGAGATTATACGTTTTTCTCGAAATAATTACTTAGCATTATTAGACATCTAGATAACACCATAGCGCTTAGCTATTCATCTAATTTATTCAAAAATCATCAGCATATGTATAACGTATAAACATATAACATATGTATATATATATATATATATATATATATATATATATATATATATATAGACATATCTGTACTTGTTTGCATGTATAAATACATACTTGTAACATATACGTATATCATATATATACATACAACATATAACACAGTAATACAATATTTTGTCACGGAAATGTAATACTTCCCAAAATGTTTAACTATTTTAATAAGTTTAAGATCGCAAACTCCGCGAGTAACATTCTAACATTCCAAAGAAAAGTCGATTTTACACTGACTGCATCTAGTGTGGCGCAGGATTCGAAACGGTTCCTGTGCACTTCTTTGGAGGGAAGAGGTGGAGGTCCTCTGCTTAGTACCTCCGATCGTCCTGCCTCGTAGTGAGGATGGACTATGGGTGTGTGTGATTGATGGCTTAGATTGCCACTATGCGCTTGTAATGGGGTTGGACACGACTGATGATTAGTTTATTGGAGTGAGCATGGAACAGCAGTATGAACGATAGAATTACTCCGTATGAGAAAACAGTGTGGTCGTTACAGACAACAGTGATGTAGTCGGTATACAGAACAACCTGAGATATGTATACATCACCACAGTGGTAACATACCAATAATATATTCATCATGACGACATAGAAGTGTGTGACAATACTAAGAGACAAATGAGTGCGAGTCAATATATTGAGCGATGAGCTACGGGGCCTGAGTAAGTGGCGAACCTCGGAAATGCGTTATGCTTGCCGCGGAGAAGAACCAAATATAACCGAAAGAAAGCTGGAGGAGGGAACCAGTGGGTGATTCTATGTTGGCACGACTAGAGGCGAGTATATGTGTATAGGACTGGAATCCAGCCCTGGTGTAGGGTCAAACAAAACTTAGAGTTGGCTCACCTCCGTCGTCATGAGCTCCGCTTACAATATGTATCGAGCTTCACAAGTGATAGAGAATGACGAGAACAGAAAGCAACGGCTAGTCGATTAGTGATGAAATCATGGGATCGCAATGGAAGGGTGATGAAGGCCACGGAGCCAACAAGTTACGAAACTGGCTGCCGTCTCGAATCATCCAATCAGATGCCTAGAAAAATGGCATCGGAGCCTTTGCTACATCTAGTACGTTTTTGCTTAGTATGAGCTTCAGGATACCCGCATTATTATTCACCGCTTTTCTATACCACGCGATGCAACGCCCACGTTTTCGACGAGACGCCTTTAGAGGACGTGGCTAGATCTAGGAGGATGAGGATCAAGTCTTTTCAAACAGCTCACATAGATCACGGCCTTGTACATGTTGAATTTGACAATTTAAACTTTCATTTTTAAACGGTGTACACAGATGCGTTGCAGTAGCCAGGCATTCTTGAGGAGTATGTAAGAGACAAAGTGGATTAGTAGACGTACATACCTAAAATACGAAATTACAGACTACGAAGCTAAGAACGAGCGAAATGCACGTACCCTTTATGTGTCCTCTTAAGAAATGGTGATATGGCGGCTATATGGCCATTGTGATCCACCAGCGACTTCCTCTTCTACATGTCGAAGACTGCGAACATGTCCGTCGTAGGATTTCTGCCGGTGCCGTAAGGAGATCGTTCATTAGATCCAATACCACACTACTTACCTGAGGGGTGTTCGGTGTCGGACTTGTGCCAGCAATTATGTATACCTAGGTGTACTCGCCTTCACCTCAAATTTCAAATAGCTTATTTTAGATTTTAAATAGCTTTATTCTATATCCATTCCTTTTACAAAGAGCATGCCGGCGGAAGCCAATTCGTCCTCTGAATGGCACCATAGATACATACGTCTTCAATGATTTGAATGGATCCATATAATTCCTCTCCACAGTTATAATAATAACCTTATTTTGTACTGTCACTCACGTCGTGATCCATTTTGTCTCTTACATGTTAAGTGGGTCATGATTTCGAAGAACAGATCCCTCGACATGAAATGCGACACTATGGAGAATCTTGAAAGATGCGTGCTATTGCTCCAGTGATCATTGGAGACTTGACAATCGTGTAAGGGTCATTTTGAGGCACAAACCTAAGAATATCTTCATCCGCAACTATTGTGTCTTTCCACACTTTCTTCTTTAGGTGGCCACATACACTGGTCTGCTTAACAATCAGCTACCGAGCGTTTTTCATAAACAGTTTCCACTGGAGTCTCACGCCCAAGCAATGCCAAATCTGAACACCACCAAAAAGTCGGCAAAAAGGTTGCCTTGTGGGCGAAACTACATTCCATGAACAGCCAGTGACGATCCGTGCATTAGGTGAAGTACTCTATAACCCATATAATGAGTTTCTGTCCTGACTCGTACTAGCTGCGTGGACTAAGACTTCTTCGTCGCTGTCGTCGCTATCTTCATAAAGGTCCTACTCGTCGCCATCTCTGAGCAAGCTCTCTATGCTGGTTCGCAGAGTGCCACTAGTGTCGACGTCACTAAAATTTAATATTTGAGCTCATACGAACGAAGTGCCGGACAGTAGTGAAGCGATAAGTAAACTTACATCATCAAGGACATTTCTATTTAAGTTGAAAGCGAAAACGATTTAGACAATACTTTATAACAAACAATGCATTGATGTAGGAAATAAGAATCTTCAATGATGCTATCGGTTTAGATAATGGAATGAAATTTAGTGCTTTATGCCCACAAACAGTGCGGCGCTTGACCTACCTAGTTGATGTTCTAAATGAAACTGCTGTTGAGAACCTCTAATATAAACATTTATTGGGAAGCTTTCGTACATCAATTGTGATTACCACCTTTACAATAGTCTAATAATTGAATTGATTCTCTTGTATTGAGTATTCAACAACTTCCGCAGCAATAAACCAGATATCTTGTGGCAGATCATACATACGCATATATCATAGATTAGATCATATATATGGTAGATCATATATATATGTATGTAAGAGAAACATGTATATTTCTCATATAGCAGCGAGTCGGACACCTGCCGAAGTATTAGAGTTTTGTTGTCAGAGCAAAGGAGATGTGGGCACCTAAACTGTGGATGAAATTTGGCAGACTCGATCATTGATGTCGCATTCACAATGCAAATTACTCAGAAACGTGATAGTGAATGGAATTCATAGGAAGCAGGTGATAGCTCATGTTTCTCATGTACTGATGGACTTCGCAAACCACCTCTATTGTCTCGTGGAAGTCAATCGCGGAGGTGGGAACTGCAGGGGCACATGGAATTCTCTCGATAGCATTCAACTAAGAATAAAGGTTCTTTTTTATTAGGAGGGAACAAATGAAAAACCGATATCATTCGCTGGAGAGGAAGTTTCCAAAGGAATGTTAATTACAAGTCGAAAGCTGAAACTTGAGGCTACAGCCCACGTCGCTAGTTTTTCTAGAACACCCTTTTATAACGATGTAAAATTTAAAATATAATCATGTTTTATGAAACCACGTGTCTTTTCCCTTATCTCTCTTATATTTCGCTAGACAGAACTCCTTCCTTAGAGTCCTTGGAGTGCTAGTGCTCAAACTAGAGCGCAAAAACGTCAAGAATTCAAATCGAGTTATTTTTGAGAATCCGTGGTCGGTGGGGACCGTCACATCTCCTTACACACACACTGAATTTTTGCTAGTGCGAATCCCTCGCCACCAGACGAGAGTCTTCTTAACTCTATATGGATGAGCTGCTTCTAATGTGTCCTATGCTAGCCATAAGGGCATAATGCTCGTGTTAGGCGACTCTAAAGAGGAGGATCTTGCGAGAAGAAATAGAATAGCTATAACGTAGAGGAGAGGGAGGCTCTAGTGGAGATCAGTAAACCAACTGGGGGGACAAAGAGAGAAAGCAGAGAGTGCGTGGAAAGAGAAAATAGAGAGAAAACGGACGGAAAACAGCACATGAGAAGTGTTATGGTGGAGGAAAGAGGGAGATAATCAGTGCGGACAGGTGGAGAGTGGAGGGGATGTGCAGAACACTGGCGCAGCTTGGATCTAAAGAGTCGAGGTAGAGAGGAGGAACAGAGGTTGGTAGAGATGGTGAAGTAGAGACAGGAAGGGATGAGGGAGCTGGAGATAGAAGTATGACAGACACGGAGGAGAGGCGCAGTGACAAGGAGTGAAGCACAGAGGGAGACATGAGAATTACAGGAAAGAAGAAAAGCGGTGTAGCCCATGTCTAGCTCTTGAGCTGATAAGGTGACGAAGGAGAAAGCGAAAAGTCCAAAAGAAGAAGGGAAAGGGGACTACAGCCGAAAAGTGACATCAAAGGGGAGGAGGGCAGAGGAGAAAGGCAAAGAAAGACCAAGAAGACGATAGAATTGCGCAGGGGGGCGCAGTGTGAGGAGAGAAAAGGGAGAGAGAAAGATGAAAGCAAAGGGGGCAGCCACTATAGACGACTTCATTATTGTATGAAGCTGAAAGTCGCAATTGAGAGATTTTAGACGTGGATTCGCAGGGTAAAACACAGTATGATGGTGTTAAGATGCACTAATCATCATTTCGGGTATCGGTATGAAGGAACTTATTCGAGGGAAGTGATAGAAGGATATGAGGAACTATGAATAAATATATGTAAGATAGCATAACAATGCTCAGCAACAATTCGAAATACCAGGTCTTAGTAAGTGTCTGGCTTTTCCCACAAGACTCGAGCTTTTAGGAGAAAGCATGATAATTATTTCTGCTATAAATAACTTTATCGCTGCCTCTTCTATCATATTTGACGTGGAAAAACCTGCACTACATAGTAGTTCCTTTAAGGCAATTGTCGATTGTCGCACAGAGTTGTTTCGTAATACAAAATTATCCGACTCTCTTGCGCATACGTAAAATATAAATAGATTGCGGAAATCAACAGCTACCCATGCAGACCGAATTCTCCCTCAAATATCCAAAAAAACAGTAGTTCTAAAATCTAATATCAGGTGCTATTGAAGGCAATGCGAAATAATACATGCAGAAAAGATAATTCTTGTTGGTCATGAGTGGAGGAACATGTTCAACGAAAGCAGATGTTAACCAGGACTCAGATGTTCTGACAGACCGCCACAGTCACTTGCACGTGGTCACAGTAATGCCATGGAGAGATAAGAACTAGAAAAAATACAGAAAACCCCGTATAGGCAGATTAACCCAAGCAGAAAGCGTGAAGCACGTAGAATCAGTGTGAAAAGCTTAGAAACAATGTCGACAGTTCAAAGTCTCTCCTATAATTCAGCAGAGATTGCAACTAATCATGTGCACTAATTATTGGAAAATTATTGAGAGTTGTCGACAAAATAGTTTCTCATTCATTTGCTATATTATTTTCGGAATACTTATCATTGTTTGGTATTTTCAAACCACTGTAATGGCTTTCGGTGCGATGCATACTAGAAGAATATCAAAGTAAAAGATTTTGTAACAATATTGCACTTTATAAACTGATTATCTAAATGATTATTAGATAGTTATTTATGCAAAGTAATGTATAAAGGCGAATTGATGCTGACATAAGAAATAAAGGGTAAACGAGATCGATATAGGAATAGACAGTAAATTAGCTTAAATCACAAAATAAGCTATAAGATTTTGCCCTCTTGATAAGGATGTGGTTTTCCCAATGGAAAATCTGAAGTATTAGGGAGCGTCGGCGTTGCTTATGTCAAAATGACTCTACTGAAGTCTCTTCAGTGATATTCTATCTCTCAGCTGCAATAAAGCCATCTTCGATGAGGGCACAAATCTAAATTTGATCGAGACTATCAGATCATTAATAGAACGAGCACCGCTTGCCGCTTTCCGTCGCCGTCCGTAGCGCTCACCAGCCCAAAATGGCTGCTGTTGCGAACGAGTTAAGAAATATTATTTTGCCTTGTAGGCGTGCGCAGCAACGATTCTCTATCGCCACCGGAGAGATGTGCTAGTGAAACCGTTCCCCGAAGCATTGGTGGATATAGTGAGAAGAACTCGTGAGCATTTTCAATAATGTCAGATTCTATTCTAATTACATTTTATTTCATTGGTACCTTTGCAGAGGAATTGCGTCTTGAACATATGATCAACCTCTCAGTGCCAAGATCAAGAATTGGCAGGAGATGTGGTCGTGCGGGTACTGATGTTGATCCTAGCGCTTTCGAGGAATTTATTTACAATCCTCCGCGGAATGGTTCATCGAGGCGTATTCTTCTGAAACTGTTAGTTCTTAGAAACTATTATTTTTTTTCTGCTCTCAATATTCATTCAAAAATAATTGTCATCAAGCAGAATCATTAATGTATACATGTCTGATAACTAACCAGACTGCATAGCCACACATGGCATAGTTTGCGATTCAACACACTACCTTTGTGGTTCAAAACATTTGTATACGAAGATGAATGATTTTTTCCATAAGTCATATGAGTAGAATTGTGGTCAGCTAGGGTTAACTAACATAAGTTAATAGTCAGTGGTTCCACTTCATTGTCAATCTCTTGCTTTTATTGGAAAGCCCACTTTTCGAAGGAAAGATAAAATCCAACAAACATCTGTTGCAACAGTTTGGAACTAAAACTCTTAGCTATGATTCTGCAAAGCTTTACTAGCTTTTCAATTCAGTTGTATCCAAAAGCTTCTTATGCACAAGTAGCATAGATTTTTCTTCTAGAGATGGCGAATAAAAGTATTAAGTTTTCTAATTTCCTCACAGGGACCTATCGCTCGGAAAAGAAGTGTTTCCTGTGAAGGTTTACTCAGACACGCAGAGATGCGATCTTCCAGAAGATTTTACCTACATATGCAGCAACGATTTCTCAAATTATACGGAATCTGAAGACAACGAAGGCATTGCTATGGTACGTAAAATCGGTCGATTATCTTCAACTATGTCTTTCCAAACTTCATCAGCGCTTTCTTCTGATCTGAGAACGATATGCATGTTTTGAGCTGATAGGTCTAGTGGTATACAGGCGCCTGTTTTGTCCTATTGGGAAGCTTCTTTTTAATATGTTTATCACTTCCATAATCTGTTCAAATACGGATGTGAAAAGGGTGTGCGATTTAAGCGAGTGCAAGACGTGTGAGTAATGCACACTGCTCGACAATTTATATCTAACTGGCCCGTTTCGTTGAAAAAACCACATGTTTTCTCTTATGGCTTCTTCTTGTACAAATAAAGTGGAAAAGCTAGCAGTGTTTGCGGTGGCTCTTCAGCCGTTGAAAGTCCCGTTACAAGTAATACCTGTGGAAACATATTGCTATAAAATTTGTAAGTTCGAGCATCATCAATATACTCCTGATCGTTGACAGAGAAAGTTCATTCCTCTGTGCGATTCAGTGTCAGTGAAACGAAGCACTTGTTCTTTTAAAACACTTGTTCACGAAGATGAATGATTTTTTGCATGAGTCATATGGAATCACGCGGCTTCGTAAATCGTGAGAAGAACGCTAATAGTACCTCTGTCATCAGCAACGGCTCCGTGGCATTGTATTCGTGCACTTCGAAATAGTCTGCGAGATCCATAATTAAGAAGATATGTAGAAGAGGAAGTCTTTTGAGGTTGCAGTATACAAGAAGTGAAAATATTTCGATACTCGACAATACAAACATAAAGTATAGAGTTCAAGTGCGCTAAACTCTCCAGACCTGTGCACTGTAAATCATGAGCATTGCCGTGAGAGATTATTGACACTCTCGACTTTATCATATTTTTTTCATCTCAACTTTTCGTTGTTTTGAACTGAATCTCAATATTTTTAGGTGAAATGTGATTGCACTGATTTCACGTGCGTTGAAAGGTGTCCTTGTCGACAGATGAATGACGAGTTCAAGGAATGCACTATTCTGGTGATTACACTTTATGAATATTTACTTTTTTGACTTTTCGCAGCTATTTTATTAGATCTTACCAGAAGCTTTCACACTAGAACAAAAAAGAATCACTACATTAAATAATAAGCATGGATTACTGATAGTCAATCCATAACCCGAATTTTGGAAGGTTTTATGTCAAAACTGGTTTTAAAACGGTCTTTATAGAGCGCTCTCAGAGCACGAAGAAAATCATGTTTTGCACTGATACTAGTCAGCTTGTCGCTCAAACTTTATATCGGGTTTATTTGGCTGTGGGGAGCAAAAAAAAAAATCTCTAGTCATAGAACGATAGAACAAAGTCTCGTCTACAATTCTTTTACGAATAAAAAGAAACCAAAATTTTTTTGGAAAGGATAACAAATCTTTCAATAAGAGATGCTGTGCGCAGGGATTTCAAGTACCTCTTCGGAAGGGGCATCATTCAAGAGCCGTGCGATATGCTTTATTTCTTTAAAAATTTTTTCCGTTTTTTGCAGGTTTTTTGTATAAGTACTGTTGTTGAGACTTTGTTCTATAGCTGTTTATGTATAGAATTTTTTATTTCATTCTGCTACAAAACCCACTAAAAACGTCAAGTCACGGACTAAGTACGTCAAATGCGAATAATGATTTCTTTTTACTCTAACAACACTCTATATAGATCGTTTTGAAAACCAGTTTTAGCATCAGAATTGCCGAGATTCGGGCTATTGAATGACTGCTAGTAGTCCATACTTATTATGAGATGTGGTGTTTATTGCTCTAGTGCCTAAACTAACGAGAAGACTTAATATTTAATACTGAAGTACTCCATGCTATAGGGAGACGGACGTGTGTATCTGACGCGCCAAGCGACATTTTACAATACGCTCCTAGTCGGCTGTGGCGAGAAGTGCGCTTGTGTGGGGCAGTGCAAAAACTCATTGGGTGCCAAATTTCTCCCTTCACCCTTCAAGTGAGTTAGTATAGAAATGATGCTTCACGTACTTTTAAGAAACATACTAATATATTATGTATTTGTACACAAAGTCCGTTTGCTAAGACTATATCTATGCAAAGTAAATTAAGCATTGAGCAGTATCTGTAGGTCACACAGTCCTTTGTTCTCGTCTTCTTTTAGATTTGAAGTGTTCCGACGAAGCGACAATATTGGGTTTGGACTGCGAACTTTGAGCAATATACCTGTTGGTACGTGGATTTTTTGATCTTTGCAAAGTCTATTGCAGAGCATAATGATGGTGTATTGTTCAACATGTAAAGACCACTACTGGTTGAGTTCGACTTGTAATACTCGGAATTTCATGCGCGTCAGTTTGAACAAGCATATCTCACTTCGTAGTGAACATATTGAATGGAGCATGATTTGATAAAATCAAGAGACATTTTTCATGATTCTGTAGGCTTGAAACAATGAGTTTCAAGTTTTTTGAAACCTGAAACAATGCGTTTCTAGTTTTTCGAAAGCTAAGGTAGCCCATGTTTTCGTTCCTATACTTTGCTTGTGTCATAAACAAAACGATAGCAGAACACTATTTTATCCAAAGCTCGTCATTTTTTTGGTGAGATCACTACTTTTCAATAATCAAAAAGAAGATTTTATGCTATTAAAAGGAATACCTGTTTTGAAGTTATCGGCATTCGTTGAAATATTATTGTTATCCAGTAATATATCTCCACTGAATAAATAAATAAACAAATAAATAAATAAATATATATGTAATTATAAATTCATGAAATTAGCATTTTACAGGATGTGCGGTGCTTGAATTTTGTGGAGAAGTTCTCGATGTCAGTTGATTCTCCTTTTAATCTGATTTTTTAGCTGTAATTTTTACGCGTTCAAGTTGGACATGTTTTAGGAGGACGTTTTATCAAGAAGAGGAAAGACCTCGGAAGAGTATGCTTTTTCTCTACAACATGCTAAGGAGAAAGAACTCTATAAGAAATTGGCGCGTGTGAAGAAA
>JAHQIW010002075.1:0-47091 GCA_019055375.1 Parelaphostrongylus tenuis
TTCTCTTAACCTCCTTGATGGGGTATTGCTGTCTGTAGAACGCTTGAGAGAATGGTGATATTGATGCAACCTCTACTTGCTGTTCATTCCTATTCGTCTTTTCAGATCTTGTCTTTTGACGGAGTTTATCTTGCAGTTCAAGTAAGCTTCATGCAACCCCACGCTATGATACCTTAGAAATGGGTTGAGATGGTGAGAAGGTCGTACTCAATTCTAATAACGAGTGCACATCATCACGGAGAATTGTGCGTCTCAATACAGTGAATCTTGGTATAATTGGTGCATTATTTGCCCTATTGTGACTCTCTTGATGTTCATTAGCGGTATACGTATGCCTTTCCAGATCACGTTGTACGAACTACTCAAAAGATCTTCGAACTTTTGCCATAAGGTATTTTTAGCATTCAACCCAGCGGATTCGCAAATCAACTTTGACCAACCAACTGTTCCTCTCCAAAGGTAGCCTTCCAAATACTAATCCCAAAAATATTCCTTCGCTGCGCACTTCTTTAGGAGAGCGCACCTCGTGTCTTGCTTGCTTCGTAGACAAGCGTGCAGCACTTTCATCTCGATTTTTGGTATTCAATGGCTGTCGTTTAGTACACCACATGTTGCATGAAGTCGTTTTCGTTTTATGAAGTTCAGAGCGACTTGATGTTCTATGCAGCGTCGGAGCAACTTCAAACAGTGTCGGTTAAGCAATTTTCTGCCTTGAAGATAATGCTTCTTTTGTCAGTTGGAAGAATCTTGCCTGTGATTCTTCTAACACTTTCCAAGACCGACTATCCATTAACGTCAGCATGCTTCAATAATTCCTAACTTTCTTTTTTAAGCCAATCACGTGGTGTTACATTATTCTTTATTCAACAGCTGACTTTTCGACAACTTGCCTTCTTCAGAGCCTGGAAATTTCAAGTAGTTCGCAATCCAGCCAGTCAAACACCTGCAATACTCCTTCAAAGAAATTCACCCAGACCTAGATTTTAATTGCATCAAGTACAAAATCAGCTCTCAACATACTCACAGCTTTTTGCATGTGCTCCACTGAGTGATTTAAGTGGAGATCACCGGTAGGCGTTCACATAGGATCATAATGAACACTACCCATCAAAACAACAGTCTTATATACTGACCCATGACACGGGTGGTCACGAGGTAATGCGGTTTATTGTTGAATTGATCGTGTTAATCCAAAATTTTACTCCATTCTATTTACCTGTTTAACCTAAGCAGGCTACCTTTGTTCGTCTTCGATTTCAGTTTACGGATCCCAATGTTAAATTTTTCTGACAATTTGTCACACTAAATTTTTGGTCAAAATCGTTGGTGATGACCTTGAGAAAGGTATAATTTCCACTCTACGTGGCTTTTTCAGAACTTTCATCGCCTACTCGTTATGAAGCTGCGAAATCGACAAAAGGGGATACAAAGAAATCAGCTCTGTGCCATACGTGTTTATGCAAGAAGAGAGATTTGTTGTAGTCGTTTACCGTACCAGTTACGACGATTGTGACAACGAACCTAGACCAATACGATTTTATGTACAACAGGTTTCCATTCAGACCATACATTCATAAGTAGAAGCTGCATTACTATAATGGAAATGATGAGCTGCTAATGTTACATATCACAAAAATCCCACAAACTGTCAAATTTCCGTCTTCAAATCGTTTAGTTACTTTCCAATCGTCTGTTTGCTTGAATGTTTGCAAGGCCGACATGCCAAGTAGTTTAGGAAAGTCTATGTACAGCTTATTTAGTGTTCCATTGCAATGTCATCAAAATGTTCGACGACGCCAGAAGAATCTTCACTCAGAGTTACTAAATTTTTTCTCGATGCACAAACGAGAAAAATTCGAGCAATGAGTTCAAAGCACTTCTTCCTTATTGTGGAGTTGATTGAGCTCATAACTTGATTTCTCTTTGATCGAATTGGCCTATATACATAGCTGTGAGGAGTCAAGTCGGAAGCAGTCTGCTGTGAACGCGTCTGCGATGAGTTCATCATCTGCATCTATGCGAATTTTGTGGATGAGCGGGGATAGCGAAGTGGCTAGCGCTGTTTGACAATACACATGTCGTTCTTGGCTCAACTCTGCACTGAGCAATCAGAGCCCGCACCATTTTGACGAGGTGTCACAAAAGTCACCCTCTGACTTTTCTATGAGACAATGAAAACACTGACACAGCAAGTACAATAGTAGGACTCCACGAGCTATTATGTGCGCCATGAGTGCCCGCAGTCCCGTCAGTGAGGCTCCACGAATAGACAAAAGAAGCATCATCTTCAAGGCAGAAAATTGCTTAACCCGACAATGTTTGAAGTTGCTCCGACGCTGCATAGAACATCAAGTCGCTCTGAACTTCATAAAACGAAAACGACTTCGTGCAACATGTGGTGTACTAAACGACAGCCATTGAATACCAAAAATCGAGATGAAAGTGCTGCACGCTTGTCTACGAAGCAAGCAAGACACGATGTGCGCTCTCCTAAAGAAGTGCGCAGTGAAGGAATATTTCTGGGATTAGTATTTGGAAGGCTACCTTTGGAGAGGAACAGTTGGTTGGTCAAAGTTGATTTGCGAATCCGCTGGGTTGAATGCTAAAAATACCTTATGGCAAAAGTTCGAAGATCTTTTGAGTAGTTCGTACAACGTGATCTGGAAAGGCATACGTATACCGCTAATGAACATCAAGAGAGTCACAATAGGGCAAGATAATGCACCAATTATACCAAGATTCACTGTATTGAGACGCACAATTCTCCGTGATGATGTGCACTCGTTATTAGAATTGAGTACGACCTTCTCACCATCTCAACCCATTTCTAAGGTATCATAGCGTGGGGTTGCATGAAGCTTACTTGAACTGCAAGATAAACTCCGTCAAAAGACAAGATCTGAAAAGACGAATAGGAATGAACAGCAAGTAGAGGTTGCATCAATATCACCATTCTCTCAAGCGTTCTACAGACAGCAATACCCCATCAAGGAGGTTAAGAGAAAATATCGGGAATTTGCAGACGAAACATTTAAAACACGTTACAGCTCAGAAAGAGTGGTGTCAAAACGGGTGTCGGAGTTCAACAGTTCAGTACCCGCCCCGCATGGGGCGAAATCTAAGTTCGAATCCCAGCTGACTCAAATGTCTCTGCACACAACTCTACATTAATGAGGTCATTGTAACATCATACCACCACAAAAGGCGGTCAAATAAAATCAGCTCGGATTGGTTATTGAAATTCAGTATCTGTCAGCATAGGTGGGTTCAATTTCGATAGTGACTGCCCATGCCTGGCTGTAGACGGTTGGCTGTTGGCAGATAACGCGTTGTAGCGTAGAAAGAGTGGTGTGCAAAACAGACATCGGTAGTGCAACGGTTCAGCACGCGCTCTCGAAGAGAGTAAAATCTGGGTGCGAATCGCAGCCGACGGAAATGCTTTTGTATACCACTCTACATTATTGGGTTTAATTACTAAACTCTTAAAAGATGTTCAAAACTTATTTTCTAAGGCAGTTGACTAGAAAGACTCTACACTTCTAAGTGATAACGCGATATCACCTGCTATCACCATGTAGCAACCGTTCCACGGAACGGTCGCTACTTCTCTAAGCAATTGCGAGCGATTGTGAAAAATACCATTGCAGGGACGTCGCTGCGGGACCCAGCCAATGGTCGCACCGCCCGCTGCTGCGGAGCGGCGATCAGGGGCGCCCACTTCTGGCCGTCAGTCTCGTCTCGTGCTGGTGTCGTGATCGGTCGTGTATTCTTGCCTTACTACGCCGCCTTTGTCCCCTCTGGTTCCCCGCCTCTGCCCGACTCTAGACTTCTAACTCTGCCCTCGTTGTTGTGTATGTGGCCCACATAGTCCATCGACCCCGCTCATACTCTGTGAGCGGAGCTGGGAGCTACGGCGGTGGACCAAGCCTTTAGGGTTCCGTTTGGCTCGCCACCGGGGATGGGTTCAGCCCTTGCATACAGACCCACAGTTTTCTAATATATCTAATCACCCACTGGTCCCATCCTCTGTGTACTGGTCTGCTCGGGGCAAGCGTAACTGCTTCCCGAGGTCCACTGCCTAGTCCGGCCCCGCAAACTACAAATCCATGTCACCAACCTCATCCATCTCGTCCATCACAACATTATTAAAGTCATGGTTATATGTCGTTATTGTGATCGTACTCTTCTTATGCTATTATTGTATATATGTGTATATATTTCAGGTTGTCTTGATATTATCTGTAATAAATCTAGTATTTGACTCACGTCAGCTGTAACAGCCTTCAGTAGCAAATCGATCATCACATTCAACTCTATAGCAGCGGAGAATCAGTCCCCGTGGCTATAATTCTGGTGCATCGGCCTACCACTTTCGGAGTCCGGTCGCTACACACCATAAAGCCTCACCATCACTGCCATAAAATAGAGATCAGTGTCGGGCGCGTAGCACTGATGACGTAAAGCCTAGCTAAGTTCGGCCAACAACAAGACCAGGATGACTGCACATCGACGCCCTGACGAGACACTTACGGTTTCCACAAGAGAAAACCACTTCTATTCGGATCTCTTCGCTAGCCATGTCCTCTCACCGTCCTATAATTTAAAAGAGGATGAATATGTCGTTCCATCGGTTCTCCCTTTCAAATTCCGACATGCTACATCGCCGGTGAAGAATACAATAACACTTGGTCAAAACAGGATTAGAATTAAACCAGAACACCTGAAGAACCGTGCACAATTGAAGGTTACCAAATCACACAATTTTAACTACTTCTTTTCGATGAATTTGATGTCTGTTACTTTAGTGCCAAAATTATGGAACGACCTAACAGAAGTTATTCGTTACTCAGGTGCTAAGATGTACAAGATGAATAACGGAAATGAGAACAATAGAAATGGATCGGAGACCGCCAATGCGCCGCGGAAAGAAGAAGATCAGGTCGTCGAGGTATGGTATTTCCCAATGATGTGACTTTTCGTACTTCAAATGATTTGCATTTTTGAATTGCATGAGGATGTTCGGCGTATTTTCTTTCTGATACATGTGTGTTCTCGACATTTAGGCAGTCAATGAATATTATCGCGTGACCCGATACAAATCTGATGTCTGCATGATGAATAGAGATTTTACAGAATATTATCATTACTAGCGATGGAATATCATTGAGCTTTTACAGAGATTTTTTTTCAAGATGTGAACGTCTGTGTGCAGTAAAAACCATCATATTTGCTTCCATCTTTGCGTTAAAAGGCATTTTTCTGTTATCGTTTCGAGTGTTATCTTAAGACCACTCTCAAATTTCAATGTGCTTAATAATTACTTTTGAGCCACGCATGTGATCTCTTATCTATAAGGCTGACTTATAGATCCCGATACACGTGTTTCAACGCTGAAAGTCCCATCACTCGGGCGGTACTTTGCCAGTCCTCTGTGGGTGCTCCAGTCCCCAGACTAGGAGTTCGCGACGACGAACATTTTAGACTGTAAGTCCATTGAAATTATTACTGAACTGACAGTTTTGTACACTCGATTGCTCTTGAATACTATATTCAATATATCATATCCTTGGTTTCGAGTGTTTTCTCAAGACCACGTGTATCGGGCTCTAAGTCAGTCCCATAGATAAGAGACCCAATGCGTGACTCAAAAACGATTTTCAGGAATTTTTCAATTTCAAATCCAAAAAAAGAAGGTTTTGAGCCTAAAACGAGGTTGGTACGCCAGGGCCATACACCGGTGTTTCGGAGGTTCGTCCTCCTCGCCAGTTACCCCGCCCCACATTAAGCCTTGCATTGTAGCAAGGAGGGAGGCGTATGTGGTGATGGCATAGTGTGCAATATACTGGTCCATCACCATCAGTCGATGGTTTCGGCTGGTAGACCAAAACTAATCCATTAAATCGACTGTTTCTAAAACCTCGCAATAAACATTCAAAATCAAATCCAAAAAAGAATGTTTTTAGAACAAATTTCAGGGTCACTGACGAGTAGGACGAACCTCCGAAACACCGGTGTATGGCCCTGGCGTACCAACCTCGTCTTAGGCTAAAAACATTCTTTTTTTGGATTCGATTTTGAATGTTTATTACGAGGTTTTAGAAACAGTTGATTTAATGGATTTTCAATTGTTTTTGAACACGCTTTTTGTTTTATGTGTAGTCGTTTGATGAACTGAGAACTGTAGATCTTGACATTGAGCTTATTATTTGGAAATGCCTTAATAGCACGCTCTGCTAGCGAGAATAAGATTGCGTTCTACTCTTGAAGTCTTTTTCAACCAAACTTTGCCGTCGCGAAACGATAGGATGCTGGTGGGAAAACTTTTATGAACGTATATTCAGTAAAAAGAGCACCCAATTGTCCTAAAAATTCCTGCTTTGAAAGATGAAAGCAGCACGCTTAGGATAAGAAGCTTCCCAAGTCTTTATCCAAGGCATAGTTCAGATGTATCATTTGGTTTGTTGCAAGAGCAGATTGTGTACACTTACGTTGTACACAAAAGTCTCCGGCTCTCCTGCGCGTTCGTGATATAAATAAGTTGTGAAAGTAACATCTAACCATGCGAGCGGAATATATTAGTGAATGTCTTAAGAAAGAACCTGAGCTTTAGAATTCTACCAGAAAGTGCTATAGACGGTAAAGTGAGATAAGTCATGTAGAAGAGAAATGACTCGCGTTGTTTATGAGTGGAAGAACATATCCAAATAAAGCAGATGTTGGACGAAAAGGACTCAGATGTTCTGACAGACCGTCACAACCATCTGCATGTGGTGGCAGGGAAGCCCATGGAGGTATGAGAACTGAAAGAGGTATAGGAAACCACGAAGAGGACATTCAACTGAAAAGAGATGCACAGAGCACGAAAAATTAGTGCGGAAGCTTAAAGCCAATGTCGATAGTTCATAGTCTCTCCTATAACCCAGTAGAGATTGAAACAGCTCAGGTACACTTCCTCCCCAAAATTATTGAGAGTAGTCGATAAAATAGCTTCGCGTGGATTTGTGGCATCATTGTCGACAAACTTATCATTGTTTCGTAGTCTTAAACCATTGTAGTGATTTTCGATATCGTGCGTACTGAAGAATATCAAGAGTCAAAGATTTTTGTAGCAATATCCTGCTTTATAAACTAGTTATCTAATTGGTTATTAAACTGTCATTGATTTGCAGAAATGTATAGGCGCGAGTTGATGTTGTCGTAAGAAATAAAGCGTAAATAAGATTGACATAGAGATAGGCAAAAGTTAATTAGCATGATCACAGAATAAGTGATGGGCTCTCCATGACAATATGGTTTTCGCGTTGGAAATTGCGAGGTTCAGAAAGCTTCTGCGTTCTATATAAAGAGTGACTTCGCTAAAGCCGCTTCAGTGATATTTTACGTTTAAGCGACAATAAAACCCTTTTCAGTGAAGGTATAAACCTGAACTTTATCGAAACTATCAGATCATCATTGAAACGCGCGCCGCTACCCGCGTTTTCTCGCCGTTTGTTGAGCTCACCTGCTCAAAATGACTGCTGTTGCGAACGAGTTAGGAAATATTATTTTGTCTTACAGGCGTGCGCAGCCACAATTCTTATCGCCACAGAAGAGATGTGCCAGTCAGTCAGTTCCCCGAAGCAGTGGTGAATTTAGTGAGAAAAACTTGTAAGCGATTTCAATAATGTCAGATTTTATTATACCTGTATTTAAGTTCATTGCTACCTTTGCAGAGGAATTACGTCTGGAACGAAGATCAAGCTCTCAGTGCCATAATCCAGAATTTACAGAAGTTTTGATCGCGTCTCTTGATGCGAGCTCCTTCGACGAGTTAATTTACAATCCTTCTCGAAATGGTCCATCGAGGCGTAATCATTTAACACTGTTAGTTCTTAGAGACTAGTTTTTTCTGCTCTCAATGTCCACTCAAAAATATTCGTCATTAGGCAGAATTTTTATGTATATATGTCTGACAACTAACCAGCCTGCATAGCCACACATGACATGATTTGCCATTCCACATACTACCTTGGTGGTAGTATTGGGCTCAGCTAAGGTTAATCACCATAATTGATAGTCAGTAGTTCAACTTCATTGTCAATCTCACGCTTTTATTGGACAGCCCGCTTTTCGAAGAAAGACAAAATCCAACAATGTTTTGCAGCAATAGTTTGGAACTAAAACTCATAGCTATGATTCTGCATAACTTTACTATCTTTTCAATCCAGTGGTATCCGGAAGTTTCTTATTTACATGTACCATAGATTTTTCTTCTAGTAATGGCGAAGAAATGTGCTAAGTGTTCTAGTTTTCTTGCAGAGACTTATCGCTCGGAAAAGAGTTGTATCCTGTGAAGGTGTATTAGGACACGCAGAGATGTGATCTTCCAGAAGATTTTACGTACATATGCACCAACGATTTCTCAAATTATACGGAATCTGAAGATAATGAAGGCATTGCTATGGTACGTGAAGTCGGTCAATTATCTCCAACTATGTCCTTCCAGACTTTATTAACGCTTTCTCTTGACATGTTTGTTGCTTCAATAATCTATCCAAATACAGATGTGAATAGAATGTGAAGTTTAAGCGAATGTAGGGACGTGTGAGTAATGTGCAGTGCTCGACAAATCAAATCAAACTGGCCCAAATCGTTGAAAAAACTGCTCTCTCATGCTATCTCTCATGGCATCTTCTTGTAGATATAAAGTGGAAAACCTGGCAGTGTTTGCGGTAGCTCTTCAGCCGTTGAAAGACCCGCTACAAGTAATACCTGTGCAGACATGTTGCTGTCAAAATTGTTAATTCGAGCATCATCAATATACCCCTCATCGTTGACAGAGAAAGTTCATTCCTCTGTGCGATTCAGTGTCAGCGAAACGAAGCTCTTGTTCTTTTAAAACATTTATATACGGAGATGTATGATTTTTTGCATGAGTCATATGGGATCACATGGCTTTCTGAAATCGTGAGGAGAACGACTAATGGTACCTCTGTCATCAGCAACGGCTCCGTGGCAATGTATCTGTACACTACGGAAAAGTCTCTACGAGATCCATAAGGAAGAAGATATGTAGAAGAGAAAATCTCTTGAGGTTGAAGTAACAGGATGTTGAAAAAATATTGATACTCTTACAATACAAACATGAAGTATATAGTTGAAGTGCGCTAAACTCTCCAGACTTGTGCACTGTATATTATGAGCATCGCCGTGACAAATTATTGACACTCTCGACTTTCGTTTTGAGTGTTTTCTTAGGACCACAGCTCAAAATTCAATATGCCTAGCAATCATTTTGAGCCACTCTCGACTTTATCATTCTTTTCTATCTCGACTTTTGTTGATTTAAACCGAATCTCAATATTTTTAGGTGAAATGTGATTGTACTGATTTCACGTGCGTTGAGAAGTTTGCTTGTCGACAGATGAGTGACGAGCTCACACAGTGCACCATTCTGGTGATTACATTTTATGAATATTTACTTTTTTGACTTTTCCCAGCTATTTGTTAGGTCATAGCCGAAGCTTTGACACTAGAACAGCAAACATTAGATTTAATAAAAAGCATGGATCTTTGATAGTCATTCAAAAGCCTGAGTCTCGACATATTTGCTGCTGAGACTGGTTTTTGGAGCGGTTCATGCAGAGCGCTGATAGAACGCAAAGAAAATCACATTTTACTGCAACAAAAATATTTGTGCTCATAGAACGAAAGAACAGTCTCCTACATAAGTCTCATACAAATGACCTGAAATTTTTCTGGAAACGGGAAAAAATTCCCAAATAAATGACGCTGTGCGCAGCGAATTTGATTACAGCCTAAAAAATCCGCATCATTCGAGAGCGACAAGATTTGCTTTACTTACATAGTAATTTTATCCCTTTTCGGAAAAATATCTGAGTTTTCTGCCTAGAGATTGTAGAGGAGGCTTTGTTCTGTCAGCACGAAGTTCTTTTCTTTTCACGATGCCAAATAAAGCCACTATAGACATCAAGCGACAAGCTTAGTATTTCAAGTCCAAAAAATTTTTTTTCCTCTAACAGCGCTCTGTATGAGTCGTTTCGAAAACCACTCTTAGCACCGAAATTATCGAGATTCGGATTATTGAATGACTGCCAGTAATCCAAATTTATTATGAAATCTGGTGTTTATTGCTTTAGTGCCAGAACTTACAGGAAGACTTATATTTAGTTTTTCAAGTACTCCATGCTACAGGGAGACGGACGTGTGTACCTGAATCGTGATGCAACATGCTTCAGTACGTTATTAGTCGGCTCTGGCGAGAGGTGCGCTTGTGTGGGACAGTGCAAAAACTCATTAAGTGCTAAATTTCTCCCTTCACCCTTCAAGTGAGTTAGTAGAAGAACGTTGTTGGACATACTTTTGGCAAATGTTTCATACATATCCCAAGACCGGCTGTCTATTAATCTCGGCATGGCTCAATACAATTCGTGATCTTCCACTTTAAGCTAAACACGAGATGTTACAATAAACTTTATTTGGCAGCTGACGTTTCGGCAGTTGCCTTTTTCAGAGCCTGGAAAGGTCAAATTGTCCGCAATCCAATAAGCCAAACCCCTTCATTACTCCTTCAAAAAAACAACAAGACCTAGATTTCAATCACAACAAGCACAAAATCAACTCTCAACATATTCACCGCTCTTCATATGTGTTCCATCGAATGATTCAAGTGACCACCGGAAAAGCCTTTTGTGTATGTGAGGGATGAGAAGAGAGATAGTGAACCAGGATATTCTTATTACTTGGCTTCGGTACCGCTTTGCTATGTAGCGGCTCTCGCTCAAGCTTATTTGCACGTTCAAGAAAGAAGCCAATCATCTTTTGGTATCTCACGGGTGAATTTTATATACTCTGACTGTTCAATCAACAATCTAAAACAATTACCTAGCTCCTCTTGAGTGGAACAGATAATCAGACAATCATCTATATACCTACAGTAGAGTAATGTCGGAGATCCATCACTGGTGCTTCCACTTTCGACATAAAGGCTATCGCTATGCTAGGTGCCAGTCGCTGCCCCATTGCCAGCCCTCTCATTTGAGCATAACATTTCCCGGACCATCTGAAGATTGAGCATTTCAGGCATTCTTTTAGCAAGATCATGAACTGTTCAATCGACAAGCCATACATGTTTACAGCTACCTGGTGCTTTATCAGCAGCTTATGTGTGGCTTGCAATGAGTTATTCGACACGTTGGTATATAGAGCAGTGATGTCGAATGACTACATTGCGTACGCGTTGTTCGGGTTTGCGTTACGTAGACGATCCAGGAACATCTAAGTGTTCGTCAGATGGGCTGGAATGTGGGATGTTATTAACGTTGAGAAGCATGCTGTCCTATTCGTCGGTCTGCTTACACAGCTGAAGATGGGTCTAACTTTAAACATAGATGGATCGTTAGACCTCAGATCATCAGTGGATACTAACTTATGTGCTTTTATAAGCAAGTGTAAGACAGGACATGTTGGTGACTGTATTTTCAATTGAGAAATGATAGATGGTGTCAAGCGTACCGCTTTTGCCGTGCGGTCCCACTCATGCTTTAATTTGCGGTTTTGCTTTTTGATTTCATTTACAGAAGATGATCGGTAAAGCGAAGCATCTTCAAGATGATTATTCGTTATTGCGATATCTAACTGTCGAGGAATCACAAATTCTCCACCCTTATCAGTAACTGTTTCATACAGATTCATGCACGGGTGCACAAAGTTCATTAAATAATATTGCTGTTATGCAAAGTAAGTGGACATCGAACAATATTTGTAGGTCACACAGTTCTCTGTTGTCGTTTACTTTAGATTCGAAGTTTTTCGCCGAGACGACAAAATTGGGTTTGGATTGCGACTTTGAGTAATATACCAATGGGTGCGTGGATTTTTTGACTGTTATGTAATTTTTTCGATATGTCTGATAGTCTTTATTTAAGCCACGCATGTCAGTGGTCTATCAATGAGGGCTGAGTTATAGAGCCCGATACACGTGTTTCGATCTTGCGATCTCGTCAGTCGTGCAGTTACCCTTTCTCGTCTTTTGCTAATCTCTGTGGGAGCTCCAGTCCCCGCACTAATGGTTAGCGACGACGAACGTTTTGCACTCTATGTCCAGTAAAATTTCCACCGAACACAGAATGTTGGACACTCGATTGCTCTTGGCTGGTATATTCAAAATATCATGTCTTTCGTTTCGGGAGTGTTCTTAGGACCACTACTTAAATTTCAACATGCCTGATAGACCACTGACATGCGTGGCTCAAATAATGATTAATAGGCATATCGAAATTTGAGTAGTGGTCTGAAGAAAACACTTGAAACGAAATACATGTTGTGTTATTCACTGCAAAACAAGTGATGTTGTATTGTTCAACACGTAAAGGCCACCATCAGTAGAGTTCGACTTGATTTCACTGCAATTTTATCCACGTCAGTTCGAAGCAAGCACACCTCACAGTGAACATATTGGATTAACTAAAAATTGATATGTTTATAGATTTCTTCACGAATCTCTAGGTTCAAAATAATAAGTTTCAGCTTTTGGAAGTTAAGAGAGCGCATGTTTTCGTTACTTTTTTCAGCTTGTACCTCAAACGAAACGATAGCTGAAGCAGTAATTTGTCCAAAAGCTGCCACTCTTTTATTGTGGGATTAGTATTTTTCAATAATCACAAAGAACATTATGTGCTGTCAAGTGGAATGCCTGTCAAGAAATTATCGGCACTCGTCGAAATATTATTGTTTGCCAGTAAATGTGTCTCCAATATAAAAAAAAATAAATAGATATACGTATGTGAAATAAAGGTTTTACAGGATGAATTCTGCGGAGAAGTCATAACAGTTAGTTGATTGTCCTTTAGATTTTCTAATTTGACTGTAATTTTTACGCGATTGAGTCGGACATGTTTCAAGAGAACGTTTTGAGGGGAAGAGGGAAGACCTCGGAAGAGTACGCTTTTTCTTTACAAGGTGCTGAGTCGACAGAAATCTGTGAGAAATTGGCACGTGTGAAGAAAGTGCAGGTTTGAAGGACAAGTCTGATTTGGTTGGCTCAGTTTTGCTTGCATTACTTAGAGAAAGGCGGAGCTATAGCCTTGACAGTGCCGCACGTAATACATGATCCAACGGAAAGGGTATTCACGAGTTCGAAGCCGTATCAAGTTTCGGAATTTGATTCTGTCGTAGTAGTCTTCTGGTTGTTTTTCCCAGCTTACGCAATCTCGAAAAATGATAGAAAAATGCCATAGACAACGTTAGCGGGTAACGCGATCTTGTAAAACCATTTTTCTCTCTAAATCCTTCTCTGTCGACTAAAATATATATTATCGTGAAATTCTAACTGTAGTAAGGTACACTTGCCATGTAGGACGGTTGCACTCCTCGGTTCGGCAGCGCCGATAGGATTTCATTTTTATCGATGCCGTCGAAAGCCCTATCTCAGCAGGGAAATGTTATAAAAAAGAACAACTTGTAGACCTGACAAATTTCTAAAGCTCTTGGCACCCTTAAGACGTTGTGCGTTCGCGTTCACCAACATTACTATCTGAATTCTGCTCACTGAACTGGTTGTGGTCTATCTGAGATCAAGCTCAAAATTACAAGTTACTTTTCCGCAGCTATACCATTTATCAATGCATAATCCAATGCTCCTAGTTTCTTTTTGTGCGATCAGTATCTATCAGAGACTTTTCGTTTTCTTTCTTTAGTACTGCTAAGTTCTCTTCTCTCGGTTGCAACATCGCCATTTTTTAGCTCAAAGCGTTCGACAAATGGATTTAAACGATTTACATTGATCCGAAAAGAAAAGGGAACGTAGCACGCTTCATCACTCATGGTTGTCTTCCAAACTTAATCATAATTAGGTATGTGGTGAAATATTTTAGCATCAATGTTTACCAACAATGAATATTTCTTGGCCTTCATTCGATCAAAATTTCAAACCGTTTGATAGTGCACATCTTCGGAATTTCAATTCGTGGACTTATCGGAGCCTTTGTTTGAACATTTGAAATTGTAACCTCTAAAACTGATCAACAAGACACTCAATATACTTTCAGTTGTACACCGAAAAAGCGTGAAGTAAACATTGCACTGATTTTTGAGAGACAACATCTGTCAAAGAAAACTTGCCAAAACATATATATGAAAAATAAATCTATAGATTGATTTCTCAATGAAATCAGATATGCTGGAGTAGGAATATACAGATAATCATGTCGTCCGAATTTCCATAATGTCGATGTCTTTTCATCGCGCTCTTGTAGTTTATAACGGCTGTTCATGGATGTTCCATTTCTCACAAAGTAATAACCATGGCTTAGAAGTGCTTTAGCTTGACGGCAAACTGTTCTCTGAGATTCAGTTTATTTCCAATATTTGATAAAAGTTGTGAATTTTCGCCCGTCATAGTAAGACTGTTTTCTCAGTGAATTTTTTTTTCTTTAGGTATGCCAAAAATGGTCTCCGGCTTCATCGATCTCGGGCCATCCTGTTTGCTAATCAGCTGATTCTCGGTGGCTCTGAGCTATGCAGTTACAATAAACTATCCATTCACCGCGTGCATTTTGTTATAAACCTTAAAAGAACTCTATAACTGATGGTGGTATGATTATAAATAAGCAATTACCGTATTTTCGAAGTTTAGTAGTACCAACAACAAGACATAATCGAAAATAACTTTTGCGTTAGCGTGGCATTTCATAGTTGATGGCTTCAATGATTTTTGCTAAATCGCTTCGAAACCACTTTTTGAATAGCTTTATGATCTACAGTGTATTGCTTACTCCATTATGTCAAAGGAAAGATCAGTGGAAAGTATTGCCGTCCAGGACGGCTAAAGTTCCGTACAGACGCTGCCCACTAGTCCTACCATTTTTGGGATCTGAAGGTTGATGAGACTCATTCAGATTCCTCCGGCTTTCTCCAGTCCACAAGAGAAAATTCTAGTAGTGATGACGATATGGAAAGGTCGGTGTGCGATAACGTCAAGCGCTTGAAAATTAAGCGTGCTTTCCTGCAGTGATAGCACATAGAAACCTACTGTCCATCTAGGGCGTTTATAAGGAAATGTGACCATCAAGATGGCTGTCCACCGTCTGTACTCTGACGCCTGATGTGTAACGCACAGCGCTTACAGTACAGTGATTAAACATCGCCCTTACTTGTGTTTTCGAAGTTTGGATTTGTTTTGAGGTCTTTGATCTTCCCTTGCCGATGAATTTTGAATTACTTATCCTTCCAGCTTGGATGACTGTGCACTTAAATCACGAACCTTATAAGGGATTTTCGTTATTCTTCATTTTCAATGAATGCTCACGAAAACCCATGGAGTGTAATTATTCTTCAGAAAGCCATCCATTCGGATTTGATAATAACACCAGAGATCTTTCATAAGCTATGTCTTCGTTTTGCTTAAGCGAAATTTCATCTTTAGTTCGCTTTAGTGAGTTCGTATACCTTGCCTCTGGTTCGCAAGTATTCGAAATTTTGACTGTGCTATCCTCGAAACGATAGGATGGCAGAAATTTTCCACCAATGCGTATGTTCTTCTTGTCCCAATCGAGTGACTTCATTATCCACTGTAGTACGATAGTGAACAGCTTTAGAACCCCTTTCTGAAACGATTTGATGAAAAATTTTATTTTTGTACTCCAGTTACAGTAACGACGTATTAGTACTCGTACTGAGCTAAGAGCCACGAGTCGATCTCGAAACGCTCTGAGAGTTTGTTCGCTTTGTCAAAACGTTGTCAAATGCTTCACGCAATCGATAGAATCAGTAAAGTGGGAAAGTAGTACCCTGCAACCACAATGTCTGATCCGTGACGAGGTCTGGATGTGGTCGACGCTGAAGTATCCCTTTCAGAATGCTATTTGTGCCTCATCCAAGCTCTTCGATTTGCGTAGAACAGTGACTTACACGACTAGGCTCTCGCGCGTGCTCAACGCATATTGGTTAGCAGTCATAATGATCGACCGATTCACTCTTCTTTTGCAAGATGGCAGTATGCGATGCAGTCCACTGATCCGACATTTTCTCGTTCTGGAGGGAAGATATCATGTAAGATATGAGAAGTACATGTATGTAATTTGTGGCCTCGAACTCTGGGAAAAAATGCTGCTGATACTTACTTCCTAAAGACTTTCGATTCTCTTCATGAATGTTAGTCAGCTGATTCAGTGAATTCTCTTTAGAATTTTCTGCAGGCCGTGCTGAGGCGTCTTAGATTTTATCACGTCAGCATTCATTTTTCTGCAGATTGGAGTAATTAGAACGAATTTGAAAACTCTAGCATAATTTTGTTGTCTTTTCAAGCAGTAGTAAATGATCAGTAGCCGCGATTGCACAGGGACATTGCGTGTGCTTAACTTCGTCCCGACCGGTACACCACACACTTCCTCAATATCGATTTTGACGTGACGTATGACTTTAACTTTCGACGCAGTTCTTATTTTTAAATAGGTCAAACAGTTGCTCTTGCCCTAGTGCGGAGGCCTCAGTAAGAACGGGGTCCCAAGAATCTTGTTAGATTGAAGAAAAAGTTTCTTAAGACCAGCTGATAATTCAAAGTTTATACACAAATCCAATTAGAAGCAGCAATAATTAGTTCAAAACAATGAACATCATTATCCACGATGTTTTGCCAATGATCTTTAAGCTTCCGGATCTGCTTGAAATCGTCATTCCTTGGGCTTTGAATCAAAAACTCTGGCATGCCTCTTCAACTTATTCGAATATCTCGAATCGGCACCCACGCAGGAAATGTTCCTTTAAGCGGAAAAGACCACAATCGGACGGCGCAGCATCTGAACCGTAAGCTGAGTGCGGCAAGACATCGGCTCCCACCACTTCATCAAACTTTTCCCCAGTCTTCTTTGCGTCGGTATGAGGTTTGCCATTGTATGGCTGAGACAGTGCGCGCTTTCGACGAATCTATGTCGTGTACTTTTCCTTCAAAGCAGCGTAGGCTCTTCTTAAGAGTTTTTAAGAAATATTCTAAGATTTCTCATGAATCTACATTAACCGATCCTGTGTGAAACAAACATAAAATTTGAAGTTTTCGCGGGTAGAAGGAAACTTTCTTCTTAACCTAGTATATTTAGTTATTTTTCGACTACGGAGAGTCATATCTGTCTGGGGGGAGTTCGAGTGTGAATGCGCCACATTATATTGTAGGAAGGTAGCAGAACGCTGGCGTTTTGCGAACATGAAAGAGGTATGTCTTTATCTCAAAAGCTGCATCTTTGTTGTAATCCGTTTTTGATAGAAAGGAGCGATTGATGCTGCTACGTTTTCATCCAGAATGTGATTTTGCAGGATAGTTTGTTGAAGTGTGCTGCTACACCTCGTGTGTTAGTACGCAAAAATTCGATTTCTATGCTCATTTCCTTCTAAATTTCGTTACCTTGTACACGGATTCATAATTTCGACAGCGTTTTACAAGTATCGTCTTGGTCAATGTGAACAGTATAAAGTCCTTAACACATTGTGGGACGACCCAGCGTCAGCCCCGCCACGTCGCACCCGCGACGGCTGGTCGGCCCCAGCCCACAGAGACGGGTGGCAGCCGTCCAACAGGAACAAGATTACTAGTTCAATTCCCTAACACGATACTTAACTGTAGTTTTGATCTTGTTACTCTCTGATGTCGATTAGTATTTGAGATTCTTCTGCAACATAATTATTATAGCAAAGGAAACCGCTTATTGTTTAACATTCCACTACTTTTTAATACGAAACGTAGATCGCTGCTGCTGTATGAGATATAATGCGATATAATGTGGCGGTGATTTGGGCATTTTGTGCTTGAAGCAAAGGAATAACACAAAGACACTATAGTGAAGCGTTGTGATGGCCGATCGAACCACCAACCTTCTTACCGGCAGACGACAGCACTCGGTTCTCGGCCCTGCAGGCCACTCGCCTTCGAGCCGGGGCGCGTAACGAGGCGGGACTAACGCTGTGCATCTGTCTCCAAGGTGTCAAAGTTAGATCCACTCAATATTTTTCCATGAAAAACTGATGTGAAGCTGTTGACGTATTTTTGAGCACGAACATACAGTACAATAGTTATGCAATAGCTGACATTTTGATGATTTCTCGTTCTAAGCCTGAGAGATCTAGACTGAAATGCAGTATGCTCAACCAAGCACTTTTCTAACCAAGAAAATGCTATGTAAACGTATATTTGCGTATTAAACAGTTTTTATCGAATGCAGTAGTATTCAAATATACTAATGTTCGACCATCAGTAGTCAAGTTTACTTGTATCTATTTATTATTATCAAACTATACCGACAAAGATGTTTCCCCAAGTCCGGCAACTCCATTGTTTTGATAAATTCAACCAGAAAAGTTTGGACCACAAAAAGAAAGCATCATGCTGAATAGCTTTATTAATCCCACCATACGATAACGAAAACTTTTAAAAAACATCAGATGTTTTTTCAGCCAAAAAATGATAATCAATCGGGAGTTATTTTTATTTGGCCGCTGCTTGCGGTGTTATGATGTTCAGATGTACCCAATAATGTAGAGTGCTGTGCAAAAACGTTTGCGTCATCCAAGATTTGAGCCCAGATCTCACTCTTTCCGGGAGCGTATGCTAACCGTTACACCACCGACCAAAAATGGTACTTGTGCAAACTGAGAGCTCAAATGTGTAGTAGAATTTTCGACGACCAATTTCCAACGTATAAATATAGAGTATCCTAAGAATATATCTTTTCCTGATCTCTCTAAACCCTTCTGAGAGAACTCTTTGTTCCATTGCTTTTTATCGGTGTTGGCATCTGAGATTGCTGAGTAGTATGCAAAACAAACTACACTTGTCAGAGTTGAATCCATGTGCACGCATATCGAGCTGCTTGCGACCACCACACCATCGAGATCACTATATTAACTTTCACCCGACTGTTACAATCAAACTTAGGTTTTCCACATAAACACCAGCTACCAATTAATTGAATATTCTGTGCTATTGCAGATGATAACAACAGGTCTTGCCTGTTTGACTACATCGAAAAACAGATGAAAGAACTTGATGGAAGAGCAAAGCTGCTCCTCCGTGATGAAGGCATTCGTGATGAAGGAGGCATTATGGATCCCAAAGACGGTATCTTCTAAACTTCTCAACTTTGCGACTTCCATCGTTTTCTTCTCACAAGTTCTTCTACTGTTAATCCACAACAGTGTGTATTTACAGCGCTGGTGGATTATTGTAGGGGAACAATTCAAATGTTCGGCTTTCTATAAACCTCGGCATAATTAAGTGTTATATGAAAATCGAGAAAACTTATCTAGATTAGCTGAAGCGACGTTGGTAAATTAGTAGTAGAAGTTCGGCTGACGTTTCGGCGACCCGCCTTCCTCAGAGCCTGGGCGTATGAAGTAATAGACTTTATTACTAAATATTGTAGGGGAGTTAGTGTTAGGAGTATGGAAAGAAAAGATACTGCGATGGGTCAGCTTTTGAGGGGGAATAATGGTAAATTATAACGCAGCGACTACATCTTTTCATTCATTAGATAGGGAATACGGACTCACTTTCGCAACTACATTTGAGACCCCGCATATGTAGTGCTAATATAATTTGTATGTTCTAGTAATTTCTCTATGACTTGCAATTTGAGATATTTTCGCTTTCTGCAACCTTTTCTTTTTGGTGCTTTTCCCTGTCTTGACTAACTAGGTAGTTGAACACAATGTTTGAGAAGAGGGCAGAAGTACTACAAATTTCGCAGCGTTATGAGATGAACGCGCATTTAATTCTGGCTTGGTATGATTTATTACTCGGCGTCGACTTCTTTAGAGGATTATTTGGCCACAGGGGATCGGCTGAACCTAGGGAAGGTGCTACTGATGAGTCCCAATAAGAGGAATCAGGTACCTCTATAGCACTAGGCCTAATGGCTTAAAATATGTTACATCCTTATCAGATCATGTCATTTTGAGCGGATCTATAAAAGAGCGATTGATAGGAGAGCATTTAAATCCGTTTTCACAAGTGACTGTAGAAGCACCTATTTGAAAAATGGCATGTGATAGAACTAGCAAGGATTAAGCAGTTATTACAGCAGCGTGATAAGATCTGCTGTGTTTAATACTTTCAGTCCCAAATCAGCATCATCCATAAACACTGTAGAATGGTAACACACCAGTGGATATCGCCATCAATACAAAGCCAAGGAGGATAGCGGAGGCAATGAAAGGAATTCTAAACACAGGGAATTTGGCGAAGAGAATGGCTGTTTCTAGTGGGTATGATCCTCTAATTTTTTCAACTTGAGTTTACTGGACAGTAGAAGTAAGGATTCTTCTAGTCGCTGCTTAGTGAGACCGCCATAATTTACTTTCTGAATTAGATATTAGAAATAAACAAATTTTGCTTGATTCATATAGCAAGTGAAAGGGTGATTATAGCTCTGACGAGTTCAGTAATTCTTTGAATATACAATTTATTAAAATTTATTAATCTGCATTTTGTTTTTTTGCGGTTATCAACATACGCACTGGTTGCTTTATAGTAAATATTGTTGAGACCACAAAGGCAGATTTTCATAACGGCTGCTTCATAGGTTATAAAAGTTAGGTGCAAGAGTGTCAACTTTGAATTAGATGGTGTGATTCTCTTTAAAAGCAATTTTAATACTCTAAACAATCCTAGATGATGATGTGTTCTTCTTCGCATACCGTCGATTGCTTTAAACATCTCTAGATCAACATCTTTCGGAGTTCGTTGTGGAACTGCCAGATGTCTCCGATTTAGTCTGCAAATTCAGCGTTAACAAAGGCCTCAAATTGTTGTTATCTGCAGTATCAATGTTGACGAAGACTTCAGACTGTTCTTAGCTCGCTGGCAAGTCGAAAATGTGGTCATCGTCACAACTTCCATAAGGAGGCCTTCAGCTCTAGGCGCATATCGTGACACTGATAAACTCGTTCACTGCCCTAGTACTCATCAATACATGGCGATATGTCTGTTTCGCTGTGATAGCTCGCAAAGACTCAGATCCTCTTGATATAGTCTGTGGGTTTTTTTAGAACTTTTTCAAGGTTGGTATGTCACAGCTATACGTACGTTCAGGGGCATCGCCCACCTCATTAGGGTCCCACGCTCCAAATTGAACCTACTTTATTGCAGGGATGAGGAGACATTATTTATGATTTGCCACTTTTTTTAGTCTATGGATTGCGGCTCTGAATGATTTCAGAAACTACACCAAATGTTTAAAACGAGGTTTTGAAACAGTCGATTAGATGGATTTCTATTTATTCAATACCAGCAGTAATCTATCGACTAAAAAACGGTGATAATGTAGTATGACGTGCTATCACCACAAATAACGTCTCCCTTTCCCTGCTAGAAAGTATGGTCCAGTGTAGAGCTTGGGCCATTAATGAAACAGGCGACACCTCCGAAATGTACGTATGACTCTGACGGACCACCCTCAGAAGGGCTCTAAAAATTCCCAAAAACTGTACTGAATGTTTAGAGCGAGGTTTAAACACAATTGATGAGATTGACTTCTGCATAAATTACTTTCCTCTTTATTTTGCTGAAGTTTCCTTAAACGGTGGTTTTAATTACAAAGCGATAGAGATCTCAAATTCCAGTCCTCTTATGGACTCTGAGCACATTTTCATCTACTACCAGTGCTACTTCTTATCTTCACAAAACTTCTTATCCTACAGGGCCGTGCTAAGTAAAACCGATATAAACTATGGGCGCTATGGTTTCCATAATTTCTACTTTATCGAGCCGATGAAACGGCGTGACACCAATCTATGGATCCTGTTTACCAACTGGTGGAGTATTGGAGACGGATGTGAACTGTACCAAATCACGCCCTTCAGCACTCTCGAAACAGGTGGGTCTTAGCTGCCCTATCGTATTTGTCTCATATCTTGATGAAATTGTTGCTTTTACAGCTGTCAAGGATTTGAATCCGTTTGGCTCTCGAAGACATGACAGGAACGGGCCCTTATTTGATCAGTTTGACTGCTGCCGAAGGAGTACCGACTTCTTAAGGTAGGCGATTATGACGAGCATCAAAAAGAAAACCAACTTGTGGCTTTAGTTACCCAAGTATTCGAAGAAGTTCCATTGAAATGAACGAGGAACGAACAGTCTCATAAAACATGACTTCTTTGATCAAACAAAAAAGAGTTTCTTTAAATGGCGAAGCGAACTGAAAAGTTGCTCCACATTTCACTACCGTGAACTACAACAATCGTTAGGAATTTCACAAAAAGGACAATTCAGGATATCAGAAATTCGAAAAAGTTGAAAAGATATGCTGAAACGGTGGGGTTTTTGGAATTGCTACTAATGCTTTAATTTTTCCTAAAAGAAGAAAGAAAACGACAGTGTGTATTCATTTTATTAGTATATACTGTTATCGCTTTTTCAAATTTATAATTTATAATTTCGTACAGAAGTGTCAAGAATCTAGGAACGAGAATCAGAATGAGTACCGCTTGTATCGAGTGTTTCCTCAAGGGGCACGCTTGAAATCAAATATATCTCATAATTATTATTTGAGTCATTATGTCATGTGGTCTGTTGTCGGCTCTTGTACAGCCGTATAATTGGTGCAACTTAAGATGGGTCCATTGATGAATTACTGAACAGTTCAGTTCTATGGTTTTATGTGCATATTTCCACATATTCACTTGCATCGTACTATAGAAAGAATCTAACACGGCAATTTTTTGACACCGTACGTGGGGTTTATTCCAGATGCTCTAACTGTTTTCTTCAGCTGAATGCCCTCGAGATGATTGCTGTACCTTGTCCAGTTCTCATCTCTTCAACTAACGTATGTTTTACTACTTGCAGTTGATTTTAGAAAACCTTCACGTGATCAGATACTTTCTGGTCCGTCACTTGTCTGCTATGGATACTAACTTCCAATAAAATCAACTCAAGAATTTGTTTGTAAAAAGAATTCCTATCATTCAACCTCTTTTGAAGATGATCTGCTATTACAATTATATACTTATAATGCAAAGTGGTATGCAAAACTTCGAAAGTCGTACAATCGTGCTTTGAGAAACTCAGGAAAGAGTACATGTTTCGCATAAATTCTTCAATATGATTTATCACACAATATGATATTATGCATCATTTATAGTTGACTTGTCCGAGAAAAAGTTGGACACTCGTGTATTGCTGAAGAATCCTGTACCAGAAGGGACAATAATGTTTTGAGAAAATCCCTAAGTGGTGCACATTTCCCATTTGTCCATTATTTCCGACATGCCAAAATCACCCACACTTTGAATGTGCAAATTTGTTGTTCTCTGAGATGCACACGCTAACTTCTCAGCAGTGAATTGAAGTTATTACTATATTGCCATTCCACAAAGTCTGAGTTCTACGTGTGTTACAAAATCTCCCGAACATTGTGCATTCGATTCAGTACATGTTATGGGAATTGTATATTGTGTGATGCTATGATCATTTCATGCGATCGTCGGCACTTAGATGTTGTTGGCCTAGGCTTTGATATCAAAATGTTGGAAATGTATTGGGTATATGACTTGGAGAAATTGTTATAAATTTGATGCAAAAAGGGTTACTTCTTGCAGGCAATTGTAAAATCATTATTCATCAATTATGTAGGAAGGATGTACGTCTACATAGATGTATCGAGTATAAGGATCTTATTATTAAAAAATTTTAATTAGACGCAAAATATGATCAAAGAAGAGTTTTAAGTGTTGATTTTTTCAAAGTACCAACCGTCGGTTATTATTAGGTATCTTATCTTATGATTTTATGTAACACGTACAATTGCTAGGTAAAAGGCCGGTTCTGATGGCCAAAAAAGGCGACTTATTGCTGACAATACTCTCTATATAAAGTTGCTGATTTTCGAATAAATCTCTTAGTTAATCCAATACTCCTCCTAGGATTACATCTCGTAGATACGGCGAGTCCTTTGATAGAGTGGAGTTCTGTCTTTTAGGTCATTAGTGAGCATCAACATCATGCGTAATGGACTTCCATGCGCAGCTACGTAGGCTGCAACACAGCGTTACTCAGTAGATTTCTCGAGATTTTAAGCAAGCCATAGGAAGGCCACCAACCCGATAATCCGATTTCTATACAGGTAGCACAGAAGAAAGATCTGATGCTCAACGAACCCTTGCAGCGAAAAGGACTCCCTAGGCTACTCTTACAGATGATGAGGAAAAACGGAAGAATAACTGGTGTTCACTCGAATACTCGACGATTTTTGGGGCGACAGATAATGCAAGTGGTCTTATTTCATTCAGTCTGTATGTCAGCAACATTTCCCATTTGAAGTCAGCACAGGGAACACATGATCAAGAATTACTACACAATCACTTTTCACTAGTGTGTATATAGTACTGTGACGTTAATAATTTGGTAGATGGTAGGAAAAGTTTTGTTGTATTTTCGAAATGCATAGAAAAATTTATTTGTACACGAATTAAGCTCAAACATAAGACAAATTAATAGTCGAAATAGTCGCCACATCAAGACAATTCAGCCACATACCGCCACATGTTCACGGAATGTCTTGGACCACCACTGAGCCGATCGCAAAATTGGTCACCAAATGCCTTGCAGAACTGCCGATATACCTTAGAAGCGTTGGCACCCAATATGTAGTGGAAATGGAGCAGCGAAAAAGATTTCTCCTTGGGCAGTTCCATTCTGAAGACTGTGTAGGCAAATGATATGTCGTTCGATGACCAAGAAAACGAGCTTTCTGGTGAGCTCAACTTCGCGCAAATACCTCTGCAAAATTCTTTTTTTCCAGGCAATACATCAGAACTTTGTCTACAACCTAACTTATGACCCATTCTCACTTCATGAAGAATCTTTGATTTACCAAAGTGGTTGAAAAGGTTCTTTCCAATTAGGAGGGAAGAAATGAAAAAACGATCTCATTTGCTGGAGAAGATTTTCTCATGAATGTGTTAGATAGCATTCGAAAGTTGACACTTGTGGCTACAGCCCACATCGTTGGGTTTTCAAAACACCCTTTCATAACAATGTAACGTTTAAACTAAAATCATTTTCATAAAGCCACGTGTCTTTTCTCTTATCCCGCTTGTACTTTGCTAGGTAAGACTCCTTCCTCAGAGTGCCTGTACGGGAACTACAGCATAAGTTTCAAAGAACTCAAAAAGTGTTTGCTTTTGAAAAGCTCTTTTAATCCTTCGATTTCATCTGGACTTTGATTTGTGCTTTCAACCTTGTTGGACAAGGCTATTTCTTTAGACTATCATTAATCATCTGATAGGGTAATATTGTCTGTTCTAGCTATGTGTTTATTCTCTGAAAATACGGTTTAGCAGGGAAAATGAGATAGAGTTTTACATTTTTGGTAGCATTGTTTACAGACTATTCGACAAGGCGAAGGCCGAGGCAAGGGCGTGGCAGGAGCTGGCAGGGCCGAAACGATCAATATTCTTTATTAAATTGGGAATTTTTCCTCCGCTTCGAAGGCAACCCTAAGTAAAACGATTTACTAAGATACTACGAAATATCTCTACGCGTTGATATGCTTTTCGACAGCCAGCGAATCATGCACGTGATACAAATGAACCCAAAAGGCGAATACGAAACATAATATTTGACCTGGATGCTACAACGTTATAAAAGAGTGTTTTGAAAAATCGGCGACGTGGGGCGGTAGTATCAAGTCTCAGCTTTCGAATGGTTACTAGCACTCCTATGAAAATTTCCTCTCAGCAAATGGGATTTTTTTTTGTTCTCTATCAGAAAAAACAGGATCAAATAATGAATGATTCAATATACACCGTTCGCGAGAAGTTCTGATATTTCTTTCAAATATTTTAAGAATAAAAAAGTGCTGCTTAAGCAAATAATAGCTTCAGTTTAAGAGTTAATTACGTTCACTAGATCAATAACTATGGCAATAAACAAAATGCTTATAATGAATTTTCAAAAAAGCTTACATTGGCCTTTATACATTTACAAAGTCACTTGCAACAATTTCCAGCGATGCTTGCAGACGTTTCCACCGTGTTTCGTTTCAAGTGGCGTATGTCAAAGCGTCTGCAGTAGGGTAGCATGTAACCGAGACTCGTTTCTCTACTATGGATAACACGGTGTAATCTATTGGGTGGAGATCAGGCAGTTTTGACAATCAAATATACGTGCCCAAACTAGAAATAGCTCTTGACAGCTGGCAATCGTTGGCGTGCCGAATGCGCAGGAGCTCAGTTCTGTTGAGGCGTAAATCCGTGGGCGTCAAAGCATTGAGTACTCCAAGGCTCCAGTACGCTCCTAAAACTTGCAGCTAATAGATAGCAGCGTTGATTCAGACGCACTGTAGATGAAGGCCAACGGCGTCTTTTCATTTGGAGCAAATGCGAACTCAGATCATAAGAGAGCCGAATATGAGACCGTGGCCCAGGTTTTATGCTACTGCGGATTTCTGTTAACCCTTCTTGAGCAGTTGACTTCGATTCTGGCGGTTGTGAAGTAATTCAAGCATGAATATCCTGTTATCCGTAAAATGCACCACCGAAAAACGAACACCAGCAATCAAACGAATCATTCGGCCAGCCTTTGGGAGAGGTTCTTCTTTCATCTTTTTGTCCAGGAAGTGAACACGAGCGATCCTTGTTGCTGCGCAGATTCAGTTTGTTTTTGACAATGTTTTGGGCGCTCCGCTTGCCGATCTCGATCTTCTCAAGCCATTTTACTCATTGAAGACTACGGATTTTGTTGAATTTGGCGACGGATGTTCTAAATGTTTTCTAGAGTATATGAGGCGGCTGGACGACCATTTCAAAGATTTCATTCAATCCTCCCAATTTCTTTGAAACCCTTTGCGAAATCCGACTCAGTGAACACTTCCTGGTTTGAAAACAGCCAATTTTAACAATGTCGGCCGTTCCTGTTTCCGTCTTATGCAATTGAACTAATGTGATCCCGTTTTACAATTCATGACTTAAGATAGCTGTAAGATGAGGAAAACACATTCCGGACCAAAACTAAACAAGGAACTTGATGAAATTATAAGAGTCAATATTAGAAAAAACGTATCAGTGCTAAAATTAACAAAACACAAAGTTGTTAGAAGTTTTCTCAGACCTTGTACTGCTGCAATTTTCTTGCGATACTAGTTCATCAAAAACTTTTGGTAATCTTATGATTAGTGTAACTTAAGATGAGTCAACTGACAAATTGCTGAACAAACTTTGTTCTATGGTTGTATGTGCACATTTTTATATATCCGCCTATTTCGTACTATGAAGGAAATCTGACGTGGCAATTTGACGTTGTACATGAGCATTCCTGATGCTCTGATTGTTCTCTTCAGCTGAACGCCCTCGAGAGTATTGCTGTACCTTGTCCAGTGCTCACTTCTTCGAATAACTCATCTTTTGCCACTTAAGGTTGACCTTAGAAAATATTCACTAGGTCAGATACTTTGTGGTCTGCCACTTGTCTTCTATGGATACCACCCTCCACTTGAATCTAAAATCTCTATGTCGATAAAATTACTATCATTTAACCACTTTTAAAGGTGGCCTGTCATCACAGTTATATAATCAATAATGCAATGTGGTATGCAAAACTTTGAACGTCAGAAAATCGTACATTGAGAGAATCAGAAGAAGGTGCATGTTTCTCATTGATTCCTTCGCATGATTTTCACATAATATGATATTATGAATTATTTATAGTTAACGTGTGCGAAAAAGAGTTGAATACTCATACATTGCGGAAGAATTCTGTACGAGAAGGGACAATCGTGTTTTGAGAGAATCACTAATTGGTGCACATTTCCATTTTTTTCGTTGTTTCCGAAATGTCGTTCACTTATACTCTGAACGTGTACATTTGTTCTTCCAAGACAAGTAGAAGCTAACACGTCGGTGGTGAATTGAAGTTACTGTTATATTGCATTCCCAGAATGTCTGAATTCTATGTGTACTACAAGATTCCTGGCCATTGTGTATTCTATGCAGTGCATGTGCTATGAATTGTATATTGTGTAGTGTATGTTCATTATATACAGTTGTAGGCGCTTAGATGTTATTGGTTTTGACCGTAGATCATATTTTGAATATGTATTGGGTTTTCAATTTAGAGAAGTTATTATAAATTTGATGCACGGAGAGTCAGCTCTTTGCAGACTATTGTAAAATTATTACTTGTCAGTGATGTGAGAAGAAGTACGCCTAAATGGATGTATCGAGTAAAAGGTTTTGATTATTAGAATATTCAAATTGGATTGCACATTTCCTCCAAATGCGTGATAATAGACTATTCCTTTAATTTGTTTTTTCAAAATGTACTGACCGTTGGTTGTTATTTGGGATTTTTGACTCCTGAATGTGTGTGATACATGCAATTTTTACTCAAAAGGCTGGTGCTGATGGCCGAAAAATGCGATTTATTGTTAGCAATACTGGCTATACAAAGTTGTTGATATCGAATAAATCTTTTGAACAAAACTTTTGAACACCATCAGAAAAATGTAAGGAAATAAAAGTCAAGAAAACCAATTTTTTTCATACAATTCCACGAATCTATGAATGCGAGCTCTGTCGTAAATGCGGACTAAGAACTATATTTTCGAGCCACAAATCAAAATATCTTGAAAAAGAATGTGCACCCAAGGTTGGAAATGTGGCATTCTCCCAAGCACATAGCTTTCGCATTGTAAAAAAAAAGGTTTTCAGGACACCTGCCCGCCATTTCTACTGAACATGTTTACGGAAGCCTTTTTAGTAATATTTCGTATCTATGGCAAGAAAATGTTTTCAAAATTTATTTGTTTGTTACTACATAAGTGCCCATTGACCGGTTGAGGACCAGGACCCAGAAGACGTGTCTGGCCCCACCCCACTATACTCGCCGCAACCAATCATGTTCGTCTTTTGACAGATGTTCGTGATGGGGATTGGGATGATAGTGAGAGTGATCATAGTGATGGCGGCAGTGAAAGCGATGATACTGAAAGTGATGATAGTGATGGTGGCGGTAGTGATAGTGATCATAGTGATAGTGATAATGATATGATGGTGATAGTGATAATGGTAGTGATAGTGATAGTGACAGTGGTAATGATTGTGAGAGTGATAGTGATAACGGTAGGTATCATTGTCATCATCATTAACATTATCATCATTATAAAAATCGTCATCATTGTCATTGACATTATTATCACTCTCGCTATCACTATCAATATCATCTTTATCACTGATAGCATGAGATAAATAGGCTGATAGTGATAATGGTAACTATCATTATCACTTCCACTATCACCTTTATCGTCATCCTATGATCACTGCCACTATTATCACTAGCACTACAGCCACTATCACCATGATTACTATCACTGCCAGCAACACTTTCACAATCATCAATTGAAAATCGGATGTGATTGGTTGGGGCGCGGGCAGTAGGGTTGGACCAGACACGCCTTCTGGGTCCCGGTCTCTAACCGGTCAATCCGAGGTGAAGTTAAAGCAGAGGGCTAACTAATCCGAAGGCTTAAAATCATTTTTTTATCGTTAGAAGTGCACATTTCATTTTTCAAGTACATTTCCTAATCCAGCACAACTGCAAAAACAACTAGGATTAGAAAAAAATGTTCAGTAACAATTGGAGATTTTTTACTTTTCTCACAATGTGGTTATCTCATTGATTATAAGGATTTTCTGGACAAGCTGACATTACATTTGTTACAATATCTCCACAGACGCCTCCTCAAAGAGATAATCTACCATTTGGTAATGATAAATCGTTTATGAAAACTGAATTTCATTCCATAAGATCAGTTCATTATTGAGACGCACCTTAGTCTACAAGCCTTCAGAGTGGGATGAACACATGTGCACCAAAATAGTGCGCACCGTCCCGAATGCGTAGCCACTCGTGAAAGCTCTTGTATTTGGTCATTGCTAATTTGAATAGCTTAATCTACAGAATTTCCTTCCATTTCACCACCTTTAGCAGTGCGAACGACGCTGTGAATACATTTCCTAGAATTCTGAGTGATATGCAAGACTCTGAACTTCACGCGATAAATGAACCCCCCTTTCATCCATTCTGACTGGGGGAGGCATGCTATCGCTTTTCGCGAATTGGCCGTGACCAGGCTATCACTCTTTCTGAGTTTACATTGAAGATGAGGAACGCATTCAATTTGTGCTTTGGCTGATTATTTTCCACTTATCCACTTGTACTGAAATAATCTCGGTGCGACTACATTCCACACAGTTTGTGATGTTGAGTGGAAATTTTCGGATCACCTTAATGTTCTATATAGTGAAAATGCGTTTTTTAAGTCCCTACAATAGTATTTTATTTTTTGCTTAGCGATTAATTTTGCTTAAACGCGAAATATCACTGGATAATACCAAAAAATCCGTCTGTGAATTTGGAAAAATAGACTGCGATTGTAAAACGCTATCTTATTGACGAATAAAGCGTAGTATAAAGGTCGTTACACAAACCAAACATAGTACCAATCAACGTTTCTACTGTTATCAAACGATTGCGGAAACGTAAATTCATACCAAAGAAACAAGCGTAAACGGACGTTATCTGGCATTTGAAAATGTGTTCGTTTCAACAGTGATGTGATTATGTTGTTGAAACATAGAAGATTTCTCGACACATGGGCATTCTTTCTACTAAAAAAACTATTACAGTAGTCTCTGTTGTGAGCTTCATCATTTGATAAAGCCTTCTTATCACCTAACTTTTCCAGCCGGCTTCCAAGATTCCTATGGCTGAGTGCGCCGAGGAAATTCTGAGGCGAGTCGCGCGACGTCGCGAACAATGGTACATATGAGTACCATATGGGACTCAAAGAGTTAAACCTTTTTGTAGCTTGTGAGAATCTTCAACGTCTTACCGACCTCCATACTCCAAAGACATACGTACTTTTCGGCGATGTCGCCCGCTTCATCAGTGGCCCACGTTTCACACTGAACCTTACTTCACATCAGAAATAGGGAGACTTGTCTCCCTATGACGTGTTTGAAAACTGTTGATGAGATGGATTTCTAGACAGTCATTATCACCCGTAATCCTCTGACTGAAAAATAATGATAACGCATCATGCGCTGTCGCAGAGAAGGGGTCCAAAGTTTTGACCTGCGGCATCGATCATAGGTCAGTGATGTCGTTCAACAAGTCAGGCTACCAAAAATCAGGTGAGCCGGACACGTAATGCGCTTCAACGACAACCGATGGTCATGAGCCGTTTCGACTGCATTCTTCGGGACACTTCTATTCCTCCTTATCGCTTGCAGGAGTGCCCAGTAAGTCCTCCTGGCTCTAGCAATTCGTTGATCATCATGTCTTTCTCCTGGGATTTTCATGAAAAAAATAAGAGCATCGACCCCATGGTCCAATTTCTTTGCGGAAAGCCTGAAAGAAAGATCTGATGATCAACGAATTGCTAGAGCGAGGAGGATTCAATAGGTTACCCTTGCACGTGATAGGGATAAATGGAAGTGTTGCTGGTACACGCTTGAGTTATTCGACGATCAACGGGAAAACAGGTGACATATGATAGATGACCACTGTGAACAACGTTTAAATCAAAAGTAATCGATGCCTTGGCACTGCTCCGTAGATCAAGCTAGAAGATTAAGAGCATATAAGGTGCCAAGACTCGTGTTATAGTGACACATTCGTCCTTACGGTTCATTTTCGGGTACTAATCGTGAATTTACAACCCATCAAAGCAAAAATCTGTAAATCGACGATGCGTCTATGGAAGTAAACTTGCAGGACTTCTTATAGAAGTGAATTAATCCAGTATAATCTATAGGCCTGAAAATACCGAGATGTCATAGATAAAATTGTTTCATTTGCGATTTCGGCAGAGCTTATCGGTAATGATGGATTTTCTTCCTCATCAAGAAATCTCTTCACGAGAAATATTATTCGATTGCTATGAATTCTACTGTATTTTTCGTCTACTTTGCTGTTGACAGTGCTCAACTTGCCATTATCGAAATAATTTGTACCTCTATTGATGTCATTTGTATTCCTTGATATTATGTCACGATATACGAAAATCTGTGCTCATTTATACAGCTTCTTTCCCAGTTTTTCAGCTTATTTCATTTTTGGTGCAATAGTTCTTTATATTTCTTCTTTTTTATAATCCCTTCATCTTACTGCCTTGCAACGACTTAATGGCATTTCATATTAATTTCAACAGGTAGTGACGAAAAATCGTGAGTGTCTTGGTTTTTGATATGATTTTTGTAATAAAATTGCATGATTCTCGTAACACTCAAAATCGCCTTTTCTCGCGAACATTTTGATGCACAAGTTTCCTATAAATTCTTCGAGACGGAGCTGTCTTGGGAACAAATTGTATGCATCTCATCAAGGAATGATGGATTTGGGAATTGTTAATGAAGCGGAAAGTCGGCAATCTCAAGGACAACATGACGACGAACTTCGCGGGCAGGCCGCAATGTTTGGAAATGACTATGACTTTATAGAGATGTTTGCAATTTACACTGGCTCGCTCGTGTATATGCGAAACGCGGTAAAGGTTGTATAGGCTACTGTAACTAAGCCAGAATTTGGCCAATAGGAATAGCGGAGAATGAGAGTGATAGATGCCGTAGATATACAGTAATCCAAATCGCCTTCCGCTAACAGCTAACTGTTAGCAGCTGAGAACTGACAGCTGACGACTACGCTTTCTATTTTGATTCGACCATGTATACGGGCCTCTGCCAGCGCAAACGCTAGAGTAATCTTACGATTCGACAAAAATCTAGGCACATAAAGGTTATCGAGAAGCAACAGATGGGAGTCAAAGATAAGGGAGCAAAAGTGACTGAACATAAAGATTTGCTTGTTTAAAATACATGATTTTACATAACCATTTTATGTAGTTTTTCATCGCAACCTTATTGGTCTTTATTGGAATTTTTTTTTCTTCGCGAATCCCACTACTTCCATCATTGATTCGTTTTTTTCATTTTCTTCTTGGACATCGTAGAATACCGGTTTGGTGAGTTTCCTTATAATCTTGAGAATAGCCTACCTGGGCGTTCCATAACGCGTTGTTGTTAATTGCCGAAGAGGGTTAAGGGATGGAACTTGACCCCACGCAAGCCGCGATGCCACAATCACTCTGCCACGGCGCACTCATTATTTCACATATGTCTCCACAAAACTTTATTTGAGTTTATGAAGACTTACAGCAGTCAAATGGAAGACAGTCTTGGAGGCATCCAATACAATTCCTGATTTTCTTAAGCCAAACACGGCTGTTAATCAAACTTTATTTCACAACTGACGCTTCGGCAGTTCGCCTTCTTCAGAGCTTGGAAAGGTCAAATTGTCCGCAATCCAGTCAAATATCTCCATTACTCCTTTAGAATAAATCACCAGACCTGGATTTGAGTCGCATCAAGCACATAATCAACTCTCAACATACTCACCGCTTTTTATATGTGTTCTAGCGAATGATTTAGGTGACTACCGGAAGGAGATCACATAGGCTCGTAATGCACTATACCCATCAAAACAACAGTCTTATATACTGACTCAATTCACGTGTGATAACGAGACATTCCTCTCTAAGGTTTATAGTTGGATTGGTGGTATTACAAAGTGCTTCAAAAATTTTTCGCACTGATGTTTTTGTTCCTGCAAAAGGATGTTGACTTCGATCTCAAAATCAACTCCGTCGTGCTTCTGTACTCTATGCGTTAATAGGCGTGTTCCGTCTATTGAGACGATTGTCAGCTAGGTGTTCTTCTATGCGGGCATAGAGCGGCCTACCCGTTTCGCCAATATTTTTAACGCTACACGCTTTGCAAGAGATTAGGTAAACTGTATCTACGCTAATGCAATCACCGTCCCTGCCGTTAGGACATATTTCACAATCTTTCATTATACAGAGACGGTCATATAATCGGTTGCGAGCTAGTTGGCGTTTTAGAGTATTCGGTATATTTCAATAATGGCCACCGATTGCTCTAAACCCGCTCTTTTTGAACAGCGTTTTATAAATGTACTAATTTCATTTGAAAAAAACCGGGTGAATGAACGGTACTTTCCTTTTATCCAAGTTATCGTTCGGAGGCGTATTATTTCCTCTGAACCTAAGCCGAGGGGTTACAAATTCGTATCCGTTTAAAGTGGCTATTTCCCAAGCTAGTTTCACGCTTTTCATTCTACTCTCTGCTCCTCCCCGGCACATACATTGGCTGCTGTTCGGAACATGTTTTTACTAGCGCCTTTTTCGTATGTGATGGATGAGAAGAGAGATAGGAAACCAGGATATTCTTATCACTTGGCTTTCGTACCACTTTGTTATAAAGCCGCTCTCAGTTAAGCTTACTTGCACGTTCAAGAATGGGAGCCAATTGCCTTTTATCGGCATCCAATATGACAAAATCTTTCAAAAAACTTCTGAGAAAGGTTTTTTTGATGTTTTGATTTTCAGAACAGGTCTATATGCTTTGCTCATTGAATTTTGACTGTTGAAGTACTATTACTTTTCCTTCGCTCCATATGGTATTCCTATGAAGTACCGAGCATGTGCCCTAGTTAAAAATATGCAATATGTGTGCGGTATTGAATCCTTTGCGGACAGTGTGTATCCTTTCGAGTGCGCAAATATTTTATTGCTTTTTCCACTGTGCAATTTTTCATCTCTTAGATTTTTGGCGATCACTTGTTAACATGGAGCGGCGCAATTCTAACACTGTACTTGGTTTGTGGAAACGCTTCTTTGTGTGCTGTAGCAGCAAAAATAAAATTTCCTCCAAATCCCAGTAAAGATTCGCTCAGGATCTATAGACTACTTATCATAAAATGTTCAGTAATCATTTGGTTGAAAAAATGTGAGCAACACTGGAACTGTGTTTAACTTTTCGAATGGTTCTCTTGGAGTGCTGGGAGAGCAGAAAGAAGATCACGTTTTGCAACCAGCTCGCTTATCACTTCACTCTCTGATACCTTGCATCATTAACCATTTCGCTTCTCCGCCTCTCTAACGAAAATTAGCGGACGAGTTATCCAAAGTCTATGAATTATTTCAATTTGCGGTCAAAACGCAGCGGCCGCTTTCAAATCAATGACGGGCCATATACTCGCAAAGGGCTGCGATTTTTGTTCATTTTTCCGTGATTCCTAATCACCTAACAATCTTTTCACCAATATTACATCGATTTATTATCTCACGCATGCAATCATCAATCATAATCAAGTGATTGAAGTGTTGGAGCACTGAGATAGAAAAAAATCAAAATTTTTATCAGCGCTCAATCATCGTCTCCTTTCCATTAAACAGTCTGGAAAATCGTTTGAAAAAACTTCTTCAATCATAAACGGTAGTGCTTTGATTTTTAGAAATAGGACCTTGTGCTCCACACATCAGATTTTAGAATTACTTTTATACCATTCCTTTTACGTACTACATCATGAATCATATCATGTGCCGAAAATGTGATTCGTCTAATATAGATGCATGCGCTGTGTTTAACCTTCTGAAACCACACTTGAACTGGCAGCAGTGTCATTTGCTTCAGTAGTGCAAATCCTGTTGTTTAATTAAAATATTTTTCTCCTTCTAAAAATGAAGATGGTTCTCTTGTAATCTTCGATAGTTCACGATTTTCTCCACACCACTCGTGTGCTTTTGATGCGAATGAAACTCTTATGAATGGCTATAAAGCTCCTCCTCTCTACGCAGTTATACTATTGACAACATTCTGTCAATCGCATAAGTTGTGCAAAAACATCATGATAAAATTCTATTAGTTTTGATAGTTTTATCATGTGCAACATTAAAATCAGCCATAGTGCTTTAAAGTCAGAAAACAATGAATAGTCCGTTGAGAATGATGTTGTACAGTGCATTCATGAAGGGAGATTCAAAACTCAACCATTTATGAATGTTGTTTTCGTTGGATATACTCAGGCTCAATCCAATTGATCAAAATCGATTAAAATTGCACGACTTTAGTACTTTCATTCACGCATTTTCTTGTGAACATTTTGATATACATCTTGACTTTACTTGCTCTCAGATGGCGCTGTCTTGGTAACCTTTGACGACCACCGTTGATACGCAGTCGGCGTCACGCCGTCGCTTGCGCGACACTCGGAGGCGAGGCATCTGCGTCACTCTGCGAGAATATTTGCACTTCCTGCGTCCCCGTTGCCACTAGCGCCTTCATTCCCACTACACGAATCGCTGCAATTACAGTAGATGACTGAGACCAAAAGAAAATTGAGGTTGACAAGGAAGACAGAGGAGAATTTGTTCTACAAGGTGATGCGAAAGCTTACAAAACAAAGCTTGCTGGTCAACAATGCTTTTGCATATTGCAATATAAGGGAATTTTTCGATCGGCGTAATCTATGAACATTATTCATTGCGGCAATCTCTATTACTTCACGACAACATTATCACCACCATCAGTATCATCAACATTATCACTGTGATTATCACTATCCTTATTATTACTATCATCATTATCACCATCATCATCATCGCTATTTTGATTATCTCTTCATTATCATAATCACTTTCCCTATCATTATCACAGTTCGAAAGAAAGCGTGATTCATTTTACCCGCTACAAGTTCGACTGCTTGTCTATGCAATGTCTAACACTGTATAAGTGCCCTTATCAGACCTCACAAACAGCTCAGACAGTGACGGCTGTTCTCTTTTGTAGCAGTAGTAACATTTTCAATAACTGAATAGACGAAGATTTTCAAAGTGGAGAAGAAAGGTGTTACACTATGAGATTCGCACGCGTAAAAACTTTAAATCTCCGTCACCACAGTTATTTAAAGAAGTGATAATGTCAGCCAAAAACAACATTTTTCTCCGATTATAAATCAGGAAGTCCAACTTCTTCTAGATAGAATCTACTTCTGAGTTTATTATCATTATCGAACGATAGAGAGCAAAATTTTTGGCAACTACAGTGACAATTATTATCACTATGTAATCATTATCGTTGTCGTTAACATAACCAGTATCAGCTGAAACATAAGAAATAGAGATGAAATATGAAAGATATAGATGATCTTTCTACTTAGATTATCTGTAGAAGCTTTCTCGATGAAATTCCACCATTTCATGATGATAGTGCTCCCTGAAAACCTGGGTCCGTCTCCTTACATCTCTCATGCTGTATGGAGTCTGTCTTTTCATGAAATGCTCCGCCTTTCTCACGGGACGCGGCGCCTCTATAACAGTAGCTGAGGAGATTTGACGTCGAGCAGTGTGGGACGAAATGTCCCACATGATTTTTAGGCCTTCGTGCCGTCCACGGAAAGATCCGTTAAACCTGAGCGCCGCTTCACTAGCTTTTTGGCCTCGGGCGCTGTACGTGAGTGAGCGAATTTGTTCCTATGACAGCTCCATCTCAAAGCAAATATAGGCAACTTGTATACCGAAACGTTCACAATGTATGCGTAGCTGAACATTACCAAAGTCTTGCAATTTCAATTATTTTTTATCATTTAATATAGTGTCTATTTCTTTGCAACAGAAACTTATAGAACTATCTAGTAGAAGTCATTCGTTATTCATGTACTGTGATGAGCGAGATGCATTACGGTGTGAGAAATGAAGCGGAAACGGCTCCGACGTTTGATATTTCCTACTGATGTGGCTTTTCGAACTTCATATGCTACGCATTTTCAATCTACATGAGGATACTAACTCTTTCAGTACGGCGCGTTTTCCTCCTATACGTGTCGCCTCTCCATTTGGACGGTTAATGAGCATTATTGCATGGCCCATACAAATCTGGTGAATGTGTGGTAGATGGAGGGCATAATCATCGCTAAGCGGCAGAATATCACTAAACTTACCCAAACCTTTTTTTCGAAAAATGGCCGTCTAGAAGCGATAAAAGTCACCATATTTCGCAGCATCATTGCGTCAAAGAGCAATTTTTTCAACTGTTTTTGGACATACTTTCCCTATTTCGTGTCATCCGTTCGATAAAATGAGAGATATGAACCTTGATGCAAAATTGTAAACCGGAAATGCTTTCATAGCACGGTCTACCAACGAAAAGAAATTTGTGCTCTACTTTTGAAGTAGTCAGCGCAACGTTTGTTTGATTTTAACCAAACTTTTTCGTTACAAAAAGATAAATAGCAGCTGGGAAATCTCTGTGAACGTACATTTAGTAGAAACTGCTCCCAGTTCGCCTCAAAATCCCTACTCTAAAAATCAGAACCACACTCTCAGCATAGGAAACCTTTCCAAGACTTTATCTAAAGCGTATTTCAGAAGTATCATATGCTTTCTTGTGCGAGAACATTGTGCACACCGATGTTGTCGGACTATCGTGGTACGCCAAAGCAATGATAAAACTGCTGGTTTCCACTACTTACTGGCTTCCTTAGAGCGATTGTCGCTTTTCTCACAAAGTTGTTTCATAACATAAAAGTGCGCCGTTCTCCTGCGCAACGTGTAATATCAATAAATTGTGAAGTATAACAGCTACCAATGAAGGCGGATTACTCCCGTCAATATCGGGGTCAAAGGGAGGAACCCTAAAATTCTACTAGAAAGTGCCATAGAATGATGCCGAAGAGAAATAACTCACGTTGGCCATAGGTGAAGCAGCATTTCTCACGAAAGCGGATGTTGAACCAGGACGACTCAGATGTTCTGATGGGTCGTCACAATTACATGCACATGCTCACATATGTGAACTGGACGAGGTGCAGCATACCACAATGAAGACATTTTGAAATGAAATGCGAGAGCGGCGTAAAATCAATCGTAAAGCTTAAAAGCGATGCTGATAGTCCAAAGTCCTCCCTATGACTCTCTAGATTTTGCAAGGAAGAGGTGCAAGAGTCACAAAGAGGACGTTCAACTGAAGTGAAATGCGTAGAACACGTTAGACGAATGCGAAAATTTGGAGTCAATGTCTATAGTTCGAAATCATTCCCGTATTGCATCAAATTTTGCAACTACTCAAATATACTTATTATCGCAAAATTATTGAATGTTCTCGATAAAGTAGCTTTGCATGCATTTTCGAATCAACTTTCGACAAACTATTCATTGTTAGGAATTTTCAATCACCGTGACGACTTTCGCTACGGTGCATAATGGGTGGATATGGAAGGTGAAACATTTCTAAGGCAAAATTTTATTCTGCAAACTAATTATATATTTGATTATTTGATAATTATTGATTCAGTGAAACGTAAGACGCGATTTGATGCTGGCATAAAAAAAGAATGATACTATTGAAATATGATAAGTCCAGATGAATTAGCATGAAATACGAAATAAGCAATGAGAATTTCCCTCTCCTTATGGGTATGGTTTTCCTGTTGGAAAATGAGAGGTTTAAGAAGCTCCGGCGTTGATTCTACTGAAAGGTTTCTATAAAGTCTTCCCAGTGATACTTAATCTTGAGTGACAATAAAGCCCTTACAGTGACAGCATAAATCTAGACTTTATCGAAACATCACTCATCACTGGAACGCGCGCCAATAGCCGCTTTTCGTCACCGTCCGCATTGCTCAGCGGCCGAAAATTGCCACCGTCGCGAACAAGTTGAAAAATATTATTCTATCGTAACACGTGCGTAACACTATCCTCTATCTCAATCGACGAGATGTTCCAGTTCATCCTTTCGGTGCAGCAATGAAGGATCTATTCAGAAAGACTTGTAAGCTTGATTTAGTTTCATTGAGGTCTTTGTAAAGAAGTGGCGTCTGAAATGATGATCCAGCTCTCTTTGCCAAGATTGAGACCTGGCAGGAATTGTGATCGTGTGAATATACTCTTGATACTTGGACCTCCGATGAATTTATGTGCAATCCTTTCCGAGACAGGCCCTTGAGGCGTAATCTTTTATCGTTGTTAGTTCTTCAAAATTAAGAGTTTTTCAGCTCACAACGTCCAGTTCAAAGTAACTATCACTGAGCAGAATTTTCAATGTTTGACATTTAGCTAGACTACATAGCGATGACATGATTTGCATTTCATCATGCTATCTTCGTGACAAGATCGGGCTCACCTTATGGTAAACTACCATGAATCGAAAGTCAGTAGTTTCACTTCATTGCCAATCTCGTGCTTTGATTGGACAGATCACACTTCGAAGACAAGAACAAATCCAAAAACATCTGGTATGAAGTTTTGAAACCAAAGATCTGAGCTTTCATTCTGCAAAACTCCACTATTTCTTCAGATCGATTGTATCCAAACGCTTCTCATCAAACATGCACCACAGACTTTTCTTCCTGTGATGGCGCGTAAGAGTAGCAAGTTTTTTATTTTTCTTACAGTGATCTATCGTGCGAAAAGATCTGTTTCCCGTGCTAATGATGATAAGGATAATGAGGATACAGAGAATTGTGATTCTCAAGGAGAATACACCTACATTTCTAGCAATGATTTTTCGCATTACACAGAACTGGATGATAATGAGGGCATTGCTATGGTACGTAAGGTCAGTCACTCAACTTGAGTTATGTCTTTCCGGATTTCATTAGCATTATAAGTTTCTCACTTCAGTAACCTATCAAAATGCGGTTGTGAAAAGTATGTGCGGATTAAGTGAGTATAGAACGTGTGAGCAGTTTGCAGTACTCAGTAACTCATAGTAAACTGTCACATACCGTTGAAAAAAGATCGCATTCTATCCCTTATGACTGTTCTTCTTGCACATATAAAATTGAAAGCTGATAGTGTTCGTAATAGGTATTGACAGTTGAAAGTCTAGCGACAAGTGATACCTGTAGAAATATATTGCCTAGAAAATCGTTAGTTCGAGCAGCATCAATATACTTCTGATCGTTAACATAGAAAGTCCGTTTCTCTGTTCAATTCAGTGTCACGGAAACAAAGCTCTTTTTTCCGAAACGTTTAACGGAGATGGACTATTCTCTTCAAAGCACTAATTGATACTCAAAGTTTACGGCTTAGAGCACAGGTACATAGACGAGAGCAGTTGAGAAGTTTTTGTGCATTCATCTGACAATGTTGCCCATCCGCCACTGTACTTGTTGCAATGGAATCACAATGGTCTGAGACAGAGATGACTCAGAGATGGTTAAAGGCTCGCGTTTAATACCTACATCAGTAGTCAATGAGAAAATTAGCGCAGCGAGAGCATCATTAGAGCTATCATTTGGCGTTTGCATATTATAATTGTCATGATTTCACGGCAAATAACTTATTAATGTACTGTGAGCGCTTAATCCAAAGGCTTTTTCCTCCATGATGCTGAAGTGTTGCTTTTCCACTCAGAAGAGTGCTGCGTCTCCCACTTTCATCATCCATATCACTAGGCGCCGCGCTGATCGTCAAGTGACTCTAGCCACCCAATCCGAGACCAGTAGAGCTTTCATTTTTCCCCATAGCGTGCGACAGTAGCCGACTGAGTGCTTTTCGCTCTGAGAATTTGTTGAGCATCATGTCATCTAGGCTTTTCGTGAAGAAATTGGGCCATCGAATGGGTGGCCTTCTTGTAGTGTGTTTGACATCTAGAGGAATGCAGTTCGGTAACGGGCCTTGTCTATCGGTTTCTGTTGAAGCGCATTACTTGTTCAACTCTATCTTCTATAACCTGGGGTGTCGAATGACGTTTCTGATTTTAATCGTTCACGTAGGTTAGAAGGATCTTCTCCTCATTTGGGAGAAACAAGATGCCCCTAGCACCGATATTCCAACGGAGCTCCAATTAAGGCCACATAGTAATTATTCCTAATGTTGTATGGGCGTGTTTCCTGAAATTTAAGTTGAGACTGGGATAACTTGAGTCCATCATGTGGATAAGGAGTCAAATGTTCACTATCTTCACTTACATCTCCGATGCCGTTGACCGCTTTCAAAGCCGCTCGCTTCTCTTGATCGATTCTCGACTCACCCGTTCATCATATTGACTTGCTGACCTAAATAAACGTAAGTGAAGCATTCGGAGATGTCATCGTTAAAATTCGCTTCCACCAAAAAATCATTGTCGTCGGCACCTCTACTACCGCATGTTCCAAAAAACAAATTTTCGTAAAGTATCATGCCTTTCTGTTACTGTTTTTGGCATTTTTGATACCCCAGGCAGCCCAGCGAAAAAAGCCAGCGAGGCTTCGCCAACTATAAGACCAAGATGATTGCACTCCGATACCCTGACGGGACACTTACAGCTTCCAGAAGGGCTATGGAGAAAATCATCCACCAGTACTACTCGGATCTCTTCGCTAGCCATGTTCTCTTACCGTCATATAAATTGAAAGAGGACGAATATGTCGTTCCACCGGTCCTTCCTTCCGAAATCCGACATGCTATATCGTCGGTGAAAAACAGAACAACACCCGGTCCAGACAGGATTAGACCAGAACACCTGAAGAACCTGCCGCCAGTTCTCATCAACACCCTGGCTCGGCTCTTCACTCGCTACCTGTCAGAATGCAAGGTCCCTATTCAATGGAAAACCAGCAAGACCGTATTGTTGTTCAAAAAGGGAGACCTTCACGACATAGGCAATTATCGCCCAATCTGCTTGCTGTCCGTTGTCTATAAACTCTTTACTCGAGTCATCCTGAACAGGATTGACAGAACACTGGACGAAGGACAGCCATGCGAACAAGCAGGGTTCTGAAAAGGATTTAATACCATGGACCACATCCACACGATCACAAGACTCATTGAAGTTTCGCGAGAGTACAAACAACCACTCTGTCTCACTTTCATCGATCTGAAAAAAGCCTTTGATTCAGTGGAAACAGAAGCGGTTATAGAGGCTCTGGATAACCAGGGCGTCCCTACTCGGTACATAATGATCCTTCGTGAGCTTTATAAAGATTTCACGACCAGAATATCTCCTTTCTACAACAATATCACAATTGACGTAAGAAGAGGGGTTCGACAAAGCGATACAATATCGCCAAAACTATTCACTGCCAACCCCACAAACGTCATGCCGTTGACCGCTTCCAAAGACGCTCGCTTCTCTTGATCGACTCTCGACTCACCCGTTCATCATATTGACTTGCTGACCTAAATAAACATAACTGAAGCATTCGGAGATGTCATCGTTGAAATTCGCTTCCACCAAAAAAATCATTGTCGTCGGCATCTGTACTACCGCATGTTCCAAGAAACAAATTTTCGCAAAGTATCATGCCTTTCGCTCCGAGTGTTTTTTTTTTTGAGATCTCGCTCAAAACAATACGATCTCATAGCATATCTTGAGCCTTTCATGAAACCTTTCATGACCTTATACAGTGCAATACACGTGCTACAGCCTTACAGATTACAATGTTTTGAGCGAGACCTCAAAAAACACTCAAAACGAATGATGATATTTCACGAGTAACAGCCAAGAGCAATTGAGTATACATCGCTGCACGTTCGGTGATTTCTTCACTTAACGGCGCTTGCAAGTATTACGATGCCGGTCCCTCTAAATATGGGATATCTCTTTGTGAAGCTGACTGAATCGAAAGGCACAGCGCAACTTATGACGGTGGAAAACTAAAGCACAGGTATTGCACTCTATAGGTGCCATGATAGAACTTGGGAAAGGCTCAAAGTATGCTATCAATTTATATGGCTTTTTTTTTAATGTCACAGACATTGCGAAATGGGTGGCGTTTTCTTGTCTCACTCAGGCAATCGTGCGTGTACTAGAGATGCATTGATACACACGTAACATTCTGATCTGTTGCGATTTTGGTAGACTGAATTGGTCCTAAAATTTTAGCGTACCTTCCGTACTCTTCCTCTACTTTCTTAATCCCACTGTTTCTGAATGTTGGTCAAGTGAGCACTATCATAAAAGTCTCCATTTTCGAATAATTTCAGAGATTTGGACAACTGAAATCAGTCTCAGACAAAACCACACCTGCTGACTTCATATCACAGGTCTGTGAAATGTGTACCAAGCTGTGTGCAGTTACCTATGCATTCTGTCTTTTTTCTCAATCCCTTGGTTCTTTAGCTCAAAATACCTTGAAGATGAAGGGACTCAATTCGTCTGCGTAATTAATCCCTGATAACGATAATGTGGATTAAAGCACGTTTTGCGTTACTCTCAACGTCACTGAGAATTCATTGCTAAGGATTGGTTTAGTTCAACTAATACCTCAGAGCATAGTATTTTCGTACTTGAATGATTGATTACATGTTAGAGAACATTTAGTAATTTATCAGCACCTCTAACGAAACTGCAAAAACAAATGGGCATTACAGCTAATTAACTGGACGGCGATCGTCTCAAGGCCAGTTAACTGGCTGTGATGTGTCTTAGAATCTCGTTAGTGTTGTGTTAAATTACTAACTGCCATACAATATCCAATCATTCCACTGGAAAAGTAGTATACTTTGAAGTATTAGTTGAACTGCATCAATCCCTAGTGATAAATCCTTTGTGGCGTTGAGCGAGACAGAGAACGTGCTCCATTCCACTGATCTGTATCGGGGATAGATAGGCGGATAAATTGAATCCTTTAATCCCCATGGGCTATGGTTCTCTGCAAATCAGAAGATGACTTCGATTCTTAACTACAGATGGACTTAGGCTGTTGTAAATAAACTAACAGTACAAATATACATCGTTGTTAGGTATGCTGTGCTTTTATGTGCCATGTGCCGGTGAGCCGACTAACGAGTATCTCATGGATACAGGACAATGCTCTCTTGTATTTGTTGGCTGGTGTTGGCTTGTCTCATTGTAAGAAACCTCTTTTATAACTACTGCCTGATAGGTAACTTCTTTCATAGCTATTGACCTGAAATAAGCAAGCCTACTATCACAAGTTCCTGCACCCGCACTCTTGTTGAACCTGTGGTTAAAAAATACCCTTTGTATGCAATAGTTTCATTAGTTTCAATGATAATAGCCTTCATCCTATAGTTCCACGTCATAATATACACTCTACCTTTCAAGCTTTCTCCTATTATGTGAAGCTAATCACTGTGTAACCTATAACGTTTATTATCGTTCATATAGGCAACAATATGTTAAATCTCAGTCCTTCACTTATATTTTACAATTCTAATTACATAGTGCTGTTGTGGATGCGTTTCAAGTCACCCTTATTCTTCACATAATCTCTCACTGTGTTAAACTTACTTCCATATTTTAAGGCAATTTCTTCTTAATATCTTATTATCAGTTAGCGATCTTACACTCAGTCAGCCGCTTGTAATGTTTGGCATTTCCGTATCGTTGTTATTGCATCAATGTTATTGTTGTTATTGTTATAAACTTACTAAATGCTAAAGATTGAGGATTACGGTGAGAAAACTAGGTCCGCGTAGGCAAACGCGGACTTTTACAAGCAGATTGAAAGGAGCGATCCCAAATTTTACTTTGTAGCATCCTTCAAGGAAGCAGTCAACCCCTCGCGTTCTCTCTTAGAATTGATCTTCATCGGTTCATCTGGCTACAATAGCGCAAAAGACGATTGTAATGCAATAAAGTTACAATTTCCACTAACCTAACTCCGCTTACAGCTTCCCATATTTTAACCTATATTTTGAAAAATTAAACAATGCAAATCACAGCACATATCAAGCAAGCAGTCGACAAATTCAACTCCGAGGTACTTGATATCACTGATCATTCTACTATGCCGCATCATTTTAGTGCATTGGCCAGTGAAAGGACACCGGTAAGATAGTGCTAACAATACGAACAAATCACGTAAAAACACGTCATGGTCCAGTAGTTCTTTTTGATCAGAATTTACTACCTATGCAGTGTTCTGATAAGCTCGAGATACTTTCCTGAGGTTGGAAGTTTGATGAACCATTTTTTTGCTTACTGGAACCGCTTTTCTTTCAAAGAGGTGCTAAACAATATGGGATTATCAAAACAAAATTTTTTGAAATCTATGCTCGATATCATTTTCTCCACACGTCATTCGTGCGATTCTTCACGTTATCAGACTCAACTCCCCACGATTGCGAAAACTTATATCACATGAAACAGGTTCTTTGAACATCCGAGTGTATCATTAAGGACCTGCAAGAAATATGACTTCGAGACGACTTCCAGACAAAAAAGAATTGTTGTAAGCCTGAGTTAACTAATGAAGCTTGAAAACGAGATAATATCACGACACATCACTGGAAGCTAACTCGTAGAAGACACTAACCTAAAAATAAACTCTGTAACAAAGTACGGATTATATCGGCTATCGGGCAGGGTACTTTCTTAAAAACTTTTTTCGGTGGGAGAAAACCTTCTATATACACTTAGTATTCTTCTGAAAAACAATGGGAGAGTTCAAAAATTCCCTTTCATTAGTAGGCCTCACAGCTCCGTGACATTCAAAAGAAAATTAGGATTTCTGTAATTTCTAGAGATTGTTTCCCCCTCTGGTAAATTTTTTCTTGATGTTTTTTGCTTCTAACTTTTAGGAGAGAAACTTCACTGTATTGTTCTACTTCTTAAACCGTCTGATTTCACTGAATATTACCATGGAAACTTGCTCTAGAGCTTACGCCTCATCCCAAGTCTTAGAAGTCTAATTCGTGGCACGAAAAGCACATACGTGTAGAGGAAATCTTTAAGCAACAGCACTGTATGCTTCATCTAGATTACTTGTCAAACTGGAGAAACGTCCTGATTATAATAATAAGAATCGACTCCACATGTGAGTCACATCTGCTACTTCTATCGATCGGTGCTGTCGATCCACACGACGCATGTGAAACTCAGTCTTTTTTTTTACTACAGCATTGTGAAGAATCTTTTCTAAAAATTACATGCATTTCCGAAATCTCCAAGGTTTACGTTGCCGAATGGTTACTAATAGTCTAGTGAAAGCTCTGTCACGCGAAATAAGAGCGTGGTAAGCGCGACGAGTGTGGACTGTAAGTTTATTTTGGGTGCCACAGCGCTGTGAAGAAATCTTTGTTTTTGTATGAAGTATACCTCTGATTTCATCCTCCATGAAGCTTTCAAAGTCTTACTAAAAGAACGCTCTTGCCTAGCGAAAAAATTCTCCATCTCATTGACCGTTCTTTTTTCACGACGCCTTGTTTTCTTTCTGAGACACGTGTATTCTCGCCGTTTGGGTGTCTAATGAATATTATCTCGTTTCCCCATGGAAGTATTTATTTTAGAATAGAGATTTTA
>JAHQIW010002076.1:0-58198 GCA_019055375.1 Parelaphostrongylus tenuis
TCTGTGTGTGGTCGACGAGAATTCTATATTTAACAGTTTTTAGCAGTGATACGATATTATAACTATAAATTCAATAATGTTAAGTAATATACAAGTTTTACCCACCTCGATTGGGAGTCGAACTCGCAGCTAATCCTTTCCTCCGCACATGCTAACCTCAATGCGCCGGAGAGGGTGCGACACGGGTTCAGCTCCCTCCTCCTCCTCCTCCCAACGTTCAAATTTTTGTATATTTTTCAACATCATTGAATGTCTCTGTATAGCGTGTAATAATTTTTACTTTTTCATCAGTGTTTCTCCTTTTCTTGAGACAGACAGAAAGACACAGAGAGAGAGAGATGTATTACGCATGTTTGTTGTTTCTTTGCTGTTGAAACCAAGACAAAACACATGACAAGTGGATTCGCGTTGGTTTTTTTTTTCGGATTTCACATAATTGTAGTCATTTGGTATCATTTAGACCCGAATATAACGACGAGCAGATCCTTTTGTTTGTGAAAATGGCCGATAACTGCAAGTTGACCGACGATCTGAAATGTCGCATAAGTTTTCAAATAAGAACAATGATGTCACCTCGTCACGTTCCCAACGCTATTTATGATGTCAAGGATATTCCGGTATGTCTCATAGTTCAGCTACGCTTTATTTTATATTTTGCGAGAGATGAGGACAAGTTGATTTCTGAGGGATACTCCATATATTCGGTGTTACCAAGAATCGTTTGAGCTGATCGAATGCATATCTGGCCTTAACGATTATTCGCGATAGCCTAACGCTGAATCACACCAGTGCTGCTATCCTCCCAGAGAAGTCTGCTACATTCAAGACCCAGAGAGATGAATGGCTTGACGAGTCTCGAGTCCGAGCTTGAACTATCAACCATCGATTGGTCGACCACGTGTGTGTGTTCTAGGAGCACCAGTGGCCACTGCGCTTTTCGGGCTTTTGTAAGAAGAAGGTGCTATTATTCACATTTGTGTAAATAACAGCTTGCTCATTCCGTTAAGACGAAAATCGTATTTTTTTGGAGGTAACGAGGCATCAATCTTGTCGTGAAGTCTCGCATATTGATCATATAAAAGAGTAGATATGCGCGATATTGTTCATCGAGGCAAAAGTGGTGCTTCCCTTATGCGTCGTTGATCTTGAAGGCCTTTACAAATTTATCCACTTTTTCGGTGCAACAATGTCTTAAGAGTTTTGAAATGGGTTCAGTATGTTACTGAAATATTACACATAATTTAGAGCAATTAACTATTGTTTGTTCTAGCAGTTTTAAACTGTTTTGAGTTTCTGGTTGATACGTTGGCGATCGTGTATGTGCCCAAAGCGCATTGGTTAGAAGTGCACTGCGATACAAGTGTTGAGTCAATCGAGTGTCGATGATTCGATGTCGCGCTCAAGGCTCGCCAAGCCTTCCATTCCGCTGAGGTCGGTGAATTGGTCCTAGTCTTGTATGCTAGTACAGATGCACAAGCTCGATATATCGCTAGGCCAGTGTGAGGTATTGCAAGGGCCACATATGCTTTCAGTCACTTCAAACGATACTACGAATGGAGTCGACTGCATGGTGTGTCCTTTAGAGTATGACCAGCGTCGACTGCTCTAACCTTCATCTTTCATATGTTATCAATAATTACATCATACGGTGTAAAATCCATTTTCAACTGAAGCCGACACCTCTTGGTCTGTCGTGAGCTTCAACATTGCGAGTAAGAACTGTATATTCAAGGTATAGCCAACCTTACTTAAGATCCTCTACTTTACTAAAAGGTATTGCAGATCTTATGGAATTCATCGGACACTTTTTTCCTTGTTGAAAGTGGTATTTTCAACACAAAAGTAGTTCAACTAATGGTGCTTGATAGTGTATCGCTTGTAAATATGGACGCTGCTTTAGCTCTGAGAATTTTAGAAACTTTTTTCATTTTGAATTTTGCAAAATTTTCATTCTTAGTCAGATCTAAAACTGAAGCAGTATTGCGTAGAAGTTTCTTTCTTACTTTTATAACAACAGAGCAGAATATTCCGTATGTTTGTGGCGTTCTCTAGTCTTCAGCGACTATAGTAATTGACCATCGTTGTGAATTCTAAATGCCAGTTTCTTTTCAGTATACGAGCTCCGGGAAAAAAGTCGAATTAGCTGTCAAACAGTTTATCAATGGCGAGCAGGTAAGCGAATCGTAAGAAAATTTTCTACCCAGTAGCTTTATGGATTTTTGCTTTGGAAATCCTTCTCTCCGGATAGTTCAGTATTCATCCTAACTAGCGCAAAATAATGCTGAGTCAATAGCGGTTCTTAATAGAACGTTTGAGGGAGTCCCGTTAACTTGGCTGCATTGTTGCTTTGTTAACATATTCGCGAAAGCGTACATGGATTTCAACGTGTCTTGTTGTATGGCAGAATGGATAGAATGTGTTGATCAACTGCATTCCTTGCCTGTTTAACAGTTCATTAGCTCTACAAAATTTTTGCCGCAATTTTTTTTTACTCAGTCAGAATGTTGTTAACTCATTCAAGACCGATGTCGCCGGCATCATCCGAAAATGTTGTGTCCTTCATATGATAATTAGATAATTTTCGTGATAGTTGATGAAGAGCGTGTCACTCCAAGGAGACTGCTGGCACTAAAAGAGATTCTGGCCATCTCTTCTCTGTCGAATTTGAACGGAGAAAGTGGTCTTTTGGGAACACCTCTCTGTAATGAATCGATGGAAAATCGTTGAGGATGTATTCGTGTGTAATTTCAGTGTAGCTGTGTGCTTCAGAGGTAGTGATGCGTGTATTGATGTTCGTGCATCGTTCAATCATCAAAGTTCCTCCGATGTCTTTTAAACAGACAGCTAAGAACTCTCGATACCGAAATTTTCAGTCCATGTTTCTTTCTGCGTTGTTGGGATAAGCATAGTTTGATCTTTTAGTTCTTCTACTTAATGGAGAATAGGACACATCTGGGAGCGTATATCCATGAAGTTTTGCCTGATTGCGTCAAACGAATGAATTGTTATGACTAAATCACGGATTTTGTTGAAATGAATATACTTCATAATAGCTTTACTTTTTTCATTCCTTGTTATGAGGCCTAAAGTATTAATATATCCAGGTACTTTTCCGTTATCTCGACTCTGTTTGAGGCCTTTGATAAGACGAATTTTTTGCGTATGTGTGATGCATTGATAGTAGTTCTAAAGCTCAGATCAAATGAGTTTGAATGGTATAATTCATTCTTCAAATGACTTGTTTTTAGCGCTGTAACAGTTGGAATAAAGTATTGTTTCACATTGAAGGATTTTTCGCCGGGCAGAAGTTTTTTATGATCAAATTTCAGTCATTAGATATAGCAAATCGTGATGATTTCAACGGCATGTTTGGTTTCCAAAATGGACCTCTAGTAGCGCTGTAACAGTCGGAAGAAATTAGATTTCGCACTTGGAGAGCACTTCTTGTCTGCCAGGATGTGTCTACTAGGTGTTATATTAATCCGCGGCACGAATCACATGTGAATTTTTTGATGAACATCAGGATTGTTGCTGATATTTCGAAATTTTCTCTACACGTTCATGAGCTCTCTTTTGAAAAAGGTTTATTGAAAATTACTTATCGTGTTTCAAAGTTTAACAAATCCATACTAAAATAAGGATCACTTTCAGTTGATCAGAAAAACTTAGACTGCATTCGAGAGTGATTTGAAAACATAGTTATTTCAGTCACGAGTGTGCTGTGGTTTACTTCTGTGCTGTGCTCCATGCCAAAATTTTTTTTGCACCATTTGTCTTCAGTCCAATGGTGGAAAAAAACGAGGAGAAGTAACGAAGGGAAGACGAGTGTTCTCGAACCAATTTCCTGCTCTAATATTGGCCTTACTGCCTCGCATGTACTTGTCACATCGCCAAAGAATTCTTGGACAGAAGTGCAGCTTCATTCGATGTCCTTTTTGCACAGACGGTGGGATCGAAATTCGCTGTTTTTGTGAGAGCACGAGGGCTTCTTTTCGGTGGTTCGCGAAGCAAAAATGCTCATTATTAAGTGAACTCGATGAGGAAGCAGAAGACAGTAGAAAGGCAGTTGTCTTCCAGTGACTTACTCAAGGTGACGTATGTTGAGATGACTTGGTGGTCGGGTGCCATTGTTGCATCGCTCGACACCTAATTTTCTTTTGATTGCTGCAACTCACTAAGAATTCTTCCTAAAAAACCAAATACGTCACTGAAATCGGTAGAATTCGAATTATCGAATGATTACCAAAAGGCTAAGGGAAATGCTCTGTCCAGCGAAAGATACGGCGAAACGTCACAAGTGCGGAACATTTCTATTTTGGCTGGTACAGTGCACTGAAAGGTTTTCTCCATAACGCAAGTACACTGTTGAAATTTTCTAGAGTTGAGCTGTCAATCAAGCTACAGAACCACCTAAGAAAGTTAAAGAAACGCTTTGCTTCCAAAGGGATGCAAATAACAGCAGTAGTTCGGATGTGTGAAATCTAATCTTCTTTTGAGCGTTATAGAGCTCTAATAGGTTCCTTCTAGAAAACAAATGTACAGTTGAAGTCTGTAAGATTTGCTTTAATGATTGAAATGTGATCATAAAAGAAAGTTCTATCCGGCGAGAAATGCTTAAATGTGAAAAAAATTTTATTTTGACTGTTACAGCGTTAAAAATTAGCCATTTGTGAAATAAAATATACCATTCACATTCACTTGATTTGAGCTGTCAAAGGACTACCAAGACGTTCCACAAGAGAAAAGATACGTTTTCATCGAAGGCCACAAACTGGGTCTAAATAACGGAAAAGTACCCATATCGGCATATAAGCTAAATTTGTAAATATTGAAATAAATATCTATTGAAATGTGATACTATTAGGTAGTTGGGAAGTCGTGGAAGATTTCACACTTTTACCTAAAAGTGGCATAAATATACTTAGAAGAAAAAGTGTTAATCGAAATGATAGCAAGTAGGACTTGAATATATTTGCAACGAGGAGCAAATTTGTTTTTTTTTTCGTTTGTACAAAACTTTGTGGGAAGTTTTGGAGTAGCTGAAATTGGTAAGGGTCGTTTTCACCTAAGCTTGATTTCCGCAGTATTTCTTGCAATAAAAAATGTCAAGATGCTCATTGTAATAGATGGTAGGCGAGAGGTCTGACGAGCATGTTGGATGGGACAAGACTTCGTAGCCTAGCTCTTTCTTTCGTTGGAGCTACCTGTGAACTCGTGATTCCGTGAAGAAGGATTGTTCAGTTCATTTGGAATCTATTTGTCGAGCATTTGCTTGCCATTCTTTACATGCTTGGAAACAGTCGAAGTGCACACAGTGCCCTGCACGTTGTCGAACACCTAACATATATTTTGGTCCTTTCCTGTCAGTGGGGAGCAAGTCAGTATGCGACCCATTTGTTAGACAAGAACTTTTCAAAAGAGTGCCAGTTATCATTCGAAAGCACAAATCTCTGACTACCACGGTACGTGGCCTTTTTTTTTTCTTTAAAAAAGTCTGTTTATAACGTTTTGGGAAAGGTAATCATTTGTGTTTCACATGCGCATTTTTTCTCGCAAGGCGGAGTCCTTTGTTTAGGCTATTAGTAATCATTCGATAGCGTAAAATTTGATGATTCTTAAGCTGCACTTATTTTCTAGAAAGAATGCAGTGTAGCGGAGAAAATAAGATTGATTCACATACGCGAGCATGTGTATTTTGGCTAATCCATAGGAGGTGTGTAAAAGAGCTCATGTCGTACAGTGTTTAGAGGTACTCTGCGTCGCACACAAGGTCGATGGTTCGATCTCGAGCTTACCGCTCACCGAGCCATTCATCCCTCCGGGGTCGGTAAATTGGTACAACACGGGTTTCAGACTTGCCTGAGAGGTTGAGCGGCACTGACTCGATGCAGCGGGAGGCCACCGCGAGTCATTGTAAGGGCCATATATGCATTCAATCACCTCAGGCGAAGTTGAAAACTCAAGACGAATGCATGGCGCATCTTTCAAGGATTGATCAACGCCGAGAGCTGTGTACTTTTAACCATTATAGGGGGTGGGAGGCCGGGGGCGGATGCGACGATCGCAGTATGGTTATAGGTCAATTGGCGTTTTGGCGGGTCACAAGGAACTGGGTTTTTTTTATTAAAATAGGAATTCTTTCTTCTGCTTGGAAGAAACTCTAGGTCAAACGTTTGACTCCGATAATGAATTAATTTCTCTATACGTTCATGTGCTCTTCTTGCTTTCAGCGAAGCAACATTTAAAATGCGCGACCGGTGTGAAACATAATTTTATTTTCAATTTTAAAGCGTTGTAAAAGGGTGTTTTGAAAAACCGTATGGATATTGCGCTAGCCAGAGATTTAGGCTTTCGAATGATCGCTCACACTCTTATGAGAAGTTCTTGTCCAAACAATGGGGTCGTTTCACCATTTCTTTCCCGGTAACAGAAGAGACCCTGTATTCGTCTCAAAGCCTCAAATTTATCCTTGTCAATAGCACAAGGACATCTACGACTCTCTTGAACTTTAAGGTATATTCTTCATGTCCCAAATCAAAGTTCATCATTATGCACGCGTTCACTCTTCCCTGGCTCATACCATACGAATAAATCAAGCCTTTTGCTTAGTATCTCAATCGAGTCAGAGTTTGTAGAATTATATATCTCTGACTTTCTCTCTTTAGTATCTTGGTTTCCATTTCGTAAAGTTTGCCAAAAATACAGTTTTGTAATGTTATTATTAAGTTTTCTCATGAGTTTTAGTGCTAGAGCGATAAATCCCAAGTTTATTGAGCAAATGTACCTAAAATTTCTTAACAGCACTATTCAAAGTATGCGCCACTGCCTGAACACATTTCTGCCATCTCATAGCAACAAATCAATACCGCGCGGATATAACTCATCATCCTTGGGTCCAAAGAAAGTCATCAATCCGTGACGCAAATGATTAATGTCTGGAAACTTCTTGCACATGGAGTGCTCTGTTGACCAGACGAGATGACTGTGAGACGCGACAAGTGAGGATTCTACGGCAGATGATCCACCAGCTCTCAGCCTGGTTCTGTCAACTTCCTCTCTGTCAATTTGCGGCATGCAATTGTGAAGCAGGGTGGACTGCGACGACGTCGACATGACAGGACCTAACTGCAGCGGTCCAGGTTTCACAGTAGCGTTTGGCTTATTGGCTCTCCACAGTCAAAATCGTCTGCCAACTCCTCGATAGTCAAAATAGGATCTTCTTCAGTTGCTTTGATGACGGCCTGTTGGTCAACTTCGCTTGGATGTCCAAAGTGCGGCTGGTTTTTCAAGTTGTTGTTGCCGGCCTCAAACACAAACTTGAAACTAGCCAAGAGCCGAAACGCTGTCCACAAGTCCTTGAGCGTTTACACGGTCACTGTTCTCGAAGGCGGGTTCTGCATCGCGTCTCAATTTGTTCTCGTGAAGCAGCATTCTGCGATGAGATTTCACTGAGCGGCCATAATGCGGCAAGTATGAACCACTTTGGTATAAAAGCTCAGAAAAATCTGCGCAAAAGAGGTATTGATTTGTTGCCTGAGAGATGACATAAAATGTGGTTTAAGCTGATGGCACAAATTTTGAACAGTGTTTATAAGCAATTATAATCTTTTTTGGTCAATGAATTTAGTGTTTTTCGCTCTAGTGCCAAGACTTATGGCAAGACTCAGTGCAATAGTCCAAAATAGGTAAGAATTACTTGCTAAATTTATGAAGAGAACAAATACCATATTATAAGCCTTGTCTTATTTTTGAGCAAAAATTTAACATCGGACTCCGACGTAAGTTGACCTCCTCATCTAGAGCGAAAATAGTGGTGGATTTGGACTTCAAATCAACTTATCTCTCTCAAAGTAGATTTTATCAAAAGCAGTAAAAGTAATAGTACTTCTAAAGAGCTGTGATTACAGTTTACAAAACATCATCGTTAACTTGCAAAAAACCAGCTTCGGTCTTTGAGTGTTCCCTGTTAACACTAATGAGTTCAGAAAAGACGTTTTTAAGGTTGTCAATGTATCATCACTGCGGAATCCGGAGGCACTTGAATACTTCAGGTCATTTCGATTGAATTAACCTTATTATTTCGCAAGAAAATTGTTAAAATATCTCTTAGAGTTGCCCATGATTATTTTATAAGTGTTTCGTGTTAATATCGATTCCTGCTTATTTTGTTAAGAGTGGGAAAACATGCTTGATAACTCTTGTGGTGGATAGGATATATTTGTCATTACTTAGTCTACTGATAGATTTAGTTTGATTCAGATGTGAATAAAATTTCATTTCTGCCTTTCCTGTTCAGTGATTTGCTTGATTGTTGTTATATGATAGTTTTGAAATATATGTAAACGAGCATAAGGTGTCTACGAATTGAAGAAATGAGTTCAAGTGGAACGCTAGGATTGGAATTGTCATTCGATTATTTAGGGATATTCCTCTGTCACTTTCTGTTATCCTTTCTCTTTTTTTAGTTATCATTGGTGCGGAATACGTATGCTTTTGGTTCGTTTTACCGTCGTTGAATTGAAATGAAATGTTAAAGAATTCACTGTTTTTGTTATAGCTATCGAAAAGCACGATATGTGTTGAGGTACAGCAGAGTGTTCATTCCTCATAGTGGAGGTTTCCTTGAAGTGTGGTGGATCTACAACGCGGATCTTTCTTCTGATAAAAGTTTACAGGTGATGATGATGTGATTTCTTCATTAATTCATTAATATGGACAGTACTTCGTGGGATCATTAAGAACAGCGATGAATGTTTCGCATACTGTCCAAGGGGAAAACTGACACAACGAATCAGTATTGACAATGGTATAGAAGTAAAACGAATAGGCAATCCTCACTTGTCGATAATAGACTATAATTTTTGGACAATCAGAATGATTGAGGGGTTGAGTACAACAAAGGGTTGCAGGAAAGGTCGTGTTATGTAGCTTGAAGTTCATACACTTTGACACAGCTGATTACGCAATTTTATGACTTCTCAATCAACAGGTGGCGACATCGCGATTTTTCCCTCATTGAGCCGTGTCGGGCTCATAAACATCTCGCATTGTGCTGCCCCTACAGAGTGGCATCAGGCTGAGCCCGCTGTTTTGCTTCTGAAATGGTCCTGCTGATGCGTTGTAGCAACTAGAAGAAGATTAGCATTCACTTTGGCGCATATCACAGCGCGTTCCTCGAATCGCTCCACAAGCGGAGATCTCAAAGGTGCCTCGGAAAGGCGCGAACCTCGCTTTTCATTCAAGAATCGCCTCTCTGCTTTCTCGTAGAAAATTGTAGGCTTTTCATATTGGAATTATATAAGAAGCTTTGTTCTAACGTTCTATAGGCTTAGGCTTTTATTTTTACTTTATACTATATACTATATACCCAGTAAACCCGCCATAAAGTCCAGGCGTAGGAGTGCAAACGTTACTTGCTGATCTCTCCAATTTCCATCCACACAGCCACCCACATGCTCCAGTCGAGCAGAAGAAAATTGCGCGCCGAGTGTGAAGTGTATTTTTATTCTTGCTGCTGCACCACACTGGTAATGCATCTCAGAATTGAAGTATAATAATGAAGCTGTTGGAAGTTGAGCATATCGAATGGACTATTGGGACTCTTTGAAAAATGCAGAGGACGCGTATGTCCCTATGGGGTTGAGAATGATTACTGACGGAAACATTCCCACTTCGTGCTCAACTAGTGAAGAAGATATTTTCAAGTCTTTGCTGGTGTGAAAAAGTGCCTAAATGCTGATTAGACTCATCGGGTTTAATGATAACATTGAATCCTTATTATTCTCAGAACTGGTAGTTTCTAATAAATGCTCGGCTGAACTGAATCAAGATCTGTTGATTTCATCGAGAAAGATGTTGAACTGCCTTTATTTGAGTATATGTCATTGTAATAGCTGCTGTTGAACAAATATTGGTCGTTACTATTGTGTTCTAATCATAGCCATTCAAAAAAAAGATATACTACTTGCAATGTTCGTTCATGGCAGGATCGTACTCAACAATGAGATATTAAAACTCGCTTACCACAGTGGTAGTAATGCCGTTCGTTACGAGCAAGGTTCTATTGCAGTCATCAGAAGACTAACCTAATACTGTCATTTTTCCGAGGTCAGGAAAGAGGTACTAGAGTTGTTTAAAATCAACCCAGTTTCTTTAAATTCACGCAGAGGCGGCCTAGCACTGCCATTCCTAGATACCGAGTATAATTGACCGGATAAAATTCATAGAACTAAAATTTTTCAACAGCAACTGAACCTATACGCGAGAAGTTCGAAGGCCTTCATGAAGGGCTGATACGAAGAAGTGTGTGATGCTCTACCCAAAATACTGTTATTTGAGGACGACGTTTCGACATTTTGGGTCAGTAATATTCCAAAAGATCTTCTGTTTATCTGCAGAGAGGAGTTAAGCCGTTAGCACAGGAATTCGTAACATTAAAAAAGGCTTATTTTTTCCTTCTTCTTAAGCGGGGCACGAGGTGCTAAATGCAAACTTTGTTCACACAATCAAACAAACTAACGTTTCGGCAGGTCACCTTCGTCACAGCCTGGAAAGGTCAGAGTTGTTTACAGTCCAGTCAGTCGAACACTTCCATCACTTCTTTAGAGAAAATTGTCAGACCTGGACTTCGATCGTATCAAGCATAAAGTCGGCCTTTGACATACTCACCGCTCTTTATTATATGTCTCCCATTGACTGAACAGGTGAAGAACAACGGAACGGTAATCGCATAGACCAATATTGTACTATATTCATCAAAAAACAGTTTTGTATACTGACTCATATGACGGGTGATTACGAGGCATTTTTTCCCGCGATTCGTAGGTGGATTGCTCGTGTTTATCCAGAACGCGTCAAGTATCTTTCGCGCTGGTGTTTTTTGCTTCTGCTCAAGGATGGCGACCTCTATATCAAACACTCCGGCATGCTTTTGGACTCTATGTATACCTAGCGGGGCGTTTTTTCAAGTATGGCTCATGTCAGCTAGGTGTTTTAAGCGAGGATAGAGCGGCCTACCCGTTTCGCCAATACATTTATCTTCGCACGCTTTGCAAGATATTAGGTACACTGTGCCTACGCTCATACAATCACCGTCTCTGCCGTAAGGGCACATTCGGCAGTTTTTTGTTGTACAGAGGCGGTCATATAAACGATTACGAACTACTTGGCGCCTGAGAGTATTTGGTGGTATTTCTGTTATTGATACCAGATGCTCTAAGCCTGCTCTTTACAAACAACGTTTAGTAGCCGTACTTATCTCATTTAAACAGAACGGGAAGATAAACGGGATCTTGCTTTCTCTAGAACTTTCGTAGAAGAACGTGTTGCTTTCCTCTAAACTAAAGCCGGAGGTTACAAAGCTGTAGTCATTAGTAATGCCCATTTTCCGAGCTAACTATTCGGATTCTCTTGTCTGCTCCTCTCCGGTGCACACACCTTGTGCTTGATGCAATCGAAATCTAGGTCTGACAATTTTCTCTAAAGAAGTGATGGAAGTGATTGGCTGATTGGATTGTAAATAACTTTGACCTTTCCAGGCTCTGACGAAGGCGACCTGCCAAAACGTTAGCTGTTTGATTGTGTGAATAAAGTTTGGATTTGACACCTCGTTCCTAGCTTAAAAAGAAAGAAACAATAAGAATTATTGGAGCATGCCGAGGTTAGTAGGCAGTCGGTGTTGGGATTTGTTGAAAAGGCCGCAAAATCCATCGGGAATCGACCAAAGACGGCTTGTGACGCGAATCCAGACGGAAACCGTTATACAGGTAGCATAGTTTATACTTTATCATTCCACACTGGTCTGTTATACATGACAAATGTCATGTTTCTAACAAAAAATTCACATGCAAAGTTTGAATGACTAGAATTCTAGAAGTTTACTGCGTCGACGTAACACGAGTCGTATTAAGGTGGCCTAAAGGGTGTTGTGACTGCATCATCGCCAATTGGATAAAGGTAGCGGATCAGGAGAAAACATTCATTTGTACACAGATATTTGATCACAGTAATGCAGTAAGCTCTCTAGATTCATTTGACGACAAATGCACTGACAACATACAAAAAGATTAGAATAGATATCGAAAAAGGTACATGATGACAACAAAGAACAACCATAATAAATAATAACACCACAGACTCCTTTGCCGACAACGGACGTAAGCATATCATAATGGAAAATGTAAAAGTTAGTTCTAATGGAGGTGCCAAAGTTCTTTACGGGATGAGACTAGCACCTGCTTTTTTCTGAAAGGCTTTTCCTTCTAACGGGTAAAGCCACAGAGTCGATTACGGGATCCAAAAAAGATCATCAGTTGTGGTCATGTTCTTCAATTTTTTCCACATTTCCTTGAGATAATTAATACATCGAACAAATGTCGCTCTCAAATTTATCTAAATCTCAGTATATATTTAGTATTATAAGGCGCCTCAATGGAATAGTTGAAACTTTGTGACAGAAAACGAGGCGATTTCTCTGGTGTCAATTATTTATCCATTTGATGATTAGCAGTATAACGGAGAAATGCAATATATTTGAAATAACCCTCATGAGTAAATCCTACGCATTTAGAATCGGTAAAATACTGAAATAGACAAATAATATGACACATAGAGTGGACCATATGCATCGACTTCATTTCATGCTCATTCCATTTGCATAATTTGCCGTAAAGGATTTACGCGCCAAATTTGTTGTATTCAGGTTATAAAGCATTCAAGGCAAACATGCTGAAGTAATTCGGAAAAATCTGTTGTCTACATTTGACAGATTTGAGAATTCAAACAAATTATTTAATTTACATTGCGCATGGGGAAAAACTGGCAATCGTCTCAATCAACCGCTTCATGATACTGTAGTTGTGTGTTAAAAGTGTATTAATTATATTAGAGGCACCAGGAAATGGTAGTACTGGTGATACTCACTTGTTTAGGGTCCAGTAGATAAAACTGTGGACGACTTTTTCCATATGATTTGGCAGGAAAAGTGCAAGAGTTTTATCATGCTCTGTAATGTCACCGAATGTGGAGAGCCCAAATGTCAACAATACTGGCCACTTGCTGCCGAATCTCCAGCAAGTAATTCGCATAGGTTTTTATCTTTCTTAAAAATGATAACATTTGTTGTTTTTGGCAGAATGTTGAAATGAGAAATAGCTTCAAACTCAACTAAAAAGATAAGAGCAGCAAATTTCACAAAAGAAATTTGAGAAATGAAAAAACAGCAGCGTGGACGAAAAATCGATGAACCTTTAGTTTTTTTTAATTGGAAAAGCATATTTTTCATCAACTAGCAAAAAAAATCCATAGCAATTTATACGATCTAATTGAACCTCCTTCAACAGATCAAGTTGGCCAATGGGCTTACAGGAAAGTTCATGTCTGCTCAAGCAATTGAAGAATGTGTGCATTTAACAAAAATTGAAATACCCGGCAGAAAAGAGTAAGAATTTTGCTTGTAACTTGTTTGACTCTATTACATCCAACCAACACAGTGTGGCTGCTCATTACAACTAAACCGGGATTGGCTTAGTAACCAGTAATGGTTCTGATGTGGCGAACTAATCTTATCTTGTCTTGTAATCTTGCAATCTAATCTTGTAATACAAAGGACTGCGTTTTTTCTCCAAACGGTAGAGACGGTGATTGCATGAGCGTAGGTTCAATATACCTTATCTCTTGTAAGACATGTGGTGGTGAATATATTGGCGGCAGACCACTTCACATCCGCATTAAAGAGCACCTAGATGGAAAAAGAAATAAAGACCCAGGTTAACCTCTAGATACCCACAGGATTTAAAGACGCGACGATGACGGCTTCGAGGTAGTAGTCAAAATCCTAGGGCACCAACCAAAAACATCGGCGCGAAAGACCCTTAAAGCTCCTTGGATAAATTCCAAAAACCCGCAAATGAACAAAAGGGAGAGTGCCTTGACATAACCAACCACATGGCACCTTATCTCAGATTGATTTTCTGGCATGGGTCTCAGCTGAAACCTATCCATAATTTGGCCTAGTAACATGGGGGCGGGTTCATTCGTCACCCTGGCGCAACAACATAGGTAGTCTCTGGACTAGACTGTAAGGTGAGTGGTTTTCCCTGAATCAATTATCGCTTACAATGCCATAGATTTTCAAATTAATTTTTTTCTTCCCACAGTATATAGTCATATAAATAAAGCTACAACGAATAATACGTTCAGGCTCTGAAGAAGGCGTATTTGCCGAAACGTCAGCCACAAGCAATCGCGAAAACCCATCGACCGGAAAGAAGAGCAATCGATTGGGAAAAGATACCAACCTCGTGAAGCTTCAAAACAGTAGTGTATGCAACTAAATTATCAAAATTTATGCACAGTCAGTATAACTAGCCAAGTCGTTTCGCTTAGAAAAGTGTTTTTTAAGTGTATAAACATGTGACGATTTTGAATGCTAGTAACATCTCCGACCAATATGTCAGACGCTCGAATGTAGAATATGAGATAAAAGCTTTGTGCTTGAAGAAGTTGTAGAAGTATTTTGCACGCCGATAACCCGGAATCGAGAGCAATAACGAAAGCCGACCTACTTCCTCCTTGTCGAAACAAGTGTTTGAGACTGTGAACAAAGTAAGATGACTGCTCTTTGGCAGAAGAAATTTGCTGTCGTTTGAAGAGAGCGTATTTGAGTAGGATAGGATTATAGAATACAAGAGACATCAAGGTGAAGCATGCATGAGCAGACCACTTTCAATGATCGTGCAGGGTGAGCATAATTTCAATTCGTTTTCTTCCCACACAGGCCTTGTGTTTTCAAAAATATTGCCTTGTTGTTTATAGCCAAATATCCAAACTATCCCGATGAACGATCCGTAACTGTGAGTACAGTGATTTCTCGAAACAATTGTCTATTAATTTCGGCTTTCTTCAGTGAAACCTCTTCTTGTCCCTATGAGCCAATCATGAATTTTTGCAGTATAATCTATTGAAGCTGCTGGGCATCGACTTTTTTCCCTTATTTAGAGCCTGGAAAGATCACGTTTCCACAACCCAGGCGCCTGCATTACTTCACTAGAAAAGATCACCAAATCTATATCTCAATCTTACCAAGCACAAAACAGTTTTAACATGCTTACCGCCTTTTATAAAACCCCACTAATTGTTCAAAAGCAGACCAACCGAGAAACGGTAACATAGACTGTAAATGCTCCTCCCACATCAAAATGAGTCTTATTTACTGTCTCATATCACGGTGACGGCGAAGCATTCTTCTCTGCGATTCATACCAAGACTGAAGGTGCGTATCCAGAACTCTTCGAAAATCTTACGCTCTGATCTTATATGCTCCTGAGCAAAGATGACGACTTCTACTTCAAAATCCTCATGATTAGGCGTCTGTATCCTGTGCGAGACTAGAGGACTACATGGCGTAGTATTATACTTTTCATCTAAATGTTCATTTATTCTCAACAAAGTGGCTTACTTGTTTTGCCAGTGTGTTTTTCACTGCATCCTTTACAAGAGATTAGGTAAACTGTCATGATTTCATAGGAAATTCAAACTGTGCCTTTTTCCGTGCTTGAAGCCAGTTCATATCCGAGAGCAAAAGCTGATGAGTTTATCTGAAAAGGATGTCGATTTTCCAAGCGACTTCCCGGATTGCAACATTTGTGTAAAACTCTTCCATTACCAATTTCATGCTGCCGCAGAGAGTGGCCTCAGTTCAGCAAGGTCGATGTTGGAATCAGCGCATTCGCTACGATTAGCAACATTAGAATTAGGGTCATGCTTCTTTTACTTGCTCATTTCCAACACGCCAGTAAAAGGGATCGAAATAGAGAATGAACTTACGTATCGCATTTGCAATATGTTCTTAAATTTTTTCAGGAGACCGACGAACGGCGGATAGGATTCAGGCTCGTGATTTCAGTATACAGTTTGCAGTATACAATATACTGTATACATGTACAGTAGACTATGCAAGTGTTTTTGAGAGCCTTCATTGCTAAACAACGTTTATTCACCATAACTTTTATAAATATTCAATAGCTGATGAAACGACGGTTGTAAAACTGCACCTAGTGTCCAAAAAGGCATCTGTTGTATGCGCGAAATGATAATTGCGTTCCAGCTTCGCTTTGCATTCTGTGCTCAACTTTCATCTGTGCTCGGCTTTTCATCAGACATTTAATAGTCATTCGACAGCTTGGAAAACGGTTAAAATAACAGTGAGCTTGATTTCTAAAAAACCTTCTTGGCGCTCTGTAGCAATGAAGAGAATAATAGGTTTTGCATTTGAATTATATATGAACGTAAGTTCTCTATGCACAAGAAAATGTGGGAGGGCACCTTGAAATGTAGACCATCAAGACAACACGAAAATACTGGGAATTCTTCTAAAAAGGGAAAAAAATTCCAAATTAATTACAGAAATCGCGATGTGCGCAGCGAGCAACTGCAATCCCCAAGGAGTGAAACAATAATGCTGTCCCCAGATTTATCTCCCATTTTTATAGCAAAAAGTTTAATTTGAGAACTAGTCATAAACATGGGAACCATTGTTGTAGAAGTACGAGAGACAAGGAGAAGATCTAATCGATCGTGATAGGCTTCATGTCATGGATGAACATTTTTCTTGTGCTACTCAACAAATTATTTAAGCAATTTATATTTTCACAACACGCTGTAAGCATAAATGACTTCACATGAATAGTACGACAATTGTTTTGCTTGCGTGTTTGACTTTTTTGGTTTCCGTCCAAGTTTGTATGCCATACGTATGGTAAGTCCTTTTCCGGAAAAGTTTCTCCTCCAAAAGGATTAGTGGAGCACATCACCCTCATACGGTTAATGGGCTCACATGCTCGTCGACATACTCCGGACCACATCAGATTACAAATATCAATTTTAATCAGCTGGATATTATGATAGAATTCATAATTTGTAGATCTCCGATACCCTTCAAATAGCAGAGTGTCTCGAAACACCTATCTTGAAGAAGATATAAACTACTCAAGTTTGGTACGATGTTAAATCTATATTGCCAATCAGCTTCGAACATGCACCGACTAACTCGCAAAACCATACGAGGTATTGGAAAGGAAGGAACGAATAGTTACTGATCTGTAGGTAAATTCTATATAATCTGATAGCATATTTTGAGCCTTTTAGAGGTCTGGTCTGACATCGTGTTAAGCGTATGTTTCGGTGCTCTCGCACACCTCAGTAGTAGTTTATGCCCTTCATTTCCTCTCTACAACTAAGGGTGGCGGCGCCAAATATGTATCACTGCACGTCAAGAGAAGAGATCATCTGATATTGAGGTGATTTACAGTCGGATGCTCTTGGCTGATAAATCGCATATAGCAATACTTATCTATTTGGCTGTGTTTCAGGTCTTGCTTAAAATTCAGTATAACTTGATAGCGTATTTGAAAAGCCTAAAACTATCAAATTGAGCGAGGTATCAAAAACAATCGATTAGAAAAGGTATTGTTTATATGCGTTTTATGAGCTAATAGACACCAAAAGACCTCCTATAAAAGCTAATAGAAGGAAATTGAACTAGCAGCCTTTCTCGCAGTAGCCGACATAACTAATCAAGCGGTACTACGAAATACTCACCTTAGCGGGTGGCGAGGCTAGGGCCGTGGACCTATCGTGCCCAAAGTGTTAAACACAGGGAGAAAATGGATAGATTTGTATTGGTCATAGTCCATAAAACTACTCTTCCCACACTTTCATTAGCTTAGGATCCACATCAATCTGAGTTTGATGTGAATAGCGAAAATGTTAGACTTAACATTGTGCATTTAGCAAGATATTTCACAACGTATCTACACGACCATTTTACATAATTATAAAGCAGATCAACTATAGATGCTGATAGGCTTCTGACACTAATTTCAAACTTTATATAAATGTATAGGTCAGAAATCATCCAAATTCTAGAGTAAATTTTTTAAGCACGTCGCAGTTGAGGTCTTCTACTGTTCCAAGGATGCAGTGTACGGACGGAAATACACTGACGAACGAAGTGTCTGTAGTGGTGATGAAGGAGCAATATCTCGGTGCTTTCTTGGCGACCAACAGTCTATCTGAAATCAGACTTTTCAAACACGTTAGACATTTGGGAAGAATTTGAGTAGGCGTTGACCTATGGCGTTTAACCTTTGAGCACTTCATAAATACAGGTTAAGCCACTTCACAACGTCGTACATGCTTCAATAGAAACGGGAAAGAAGTTCAGTGCAGGAGATTGGAAGTAGCAACCCGATTTGTGACAGAATCTACATATCTATGGCTGACCTAATATTTATTGAACGTTTTGTAACGCTAACAGATGATGTGATTAGCAGAGTAAAGCTGAGATATCAAAGGAATAATGTGTATGGCACACAATGTCTCCTTTTTTCGAGCAAACCTAAGGAGTGTGTATCCACACATATTGAGTGATATAAAAAATTCCGTAATTCGGGCAGTAGCTGAATCCGTGTCTTACCCTCTCCGAAAAGATGATATCAAAACAGGAGCGCGGTAATTAGCATACACCCTCACAAACTGTGGACGAGGGTTCAATTCTCACCAGAGGATTGAAATTATGCATATCACTCAACAATTTTCGATACATAATTGTAACTTCATTACACAACTATAAAAGCGGTTGATTCAAGTGGTCAAAATCCGTGGTGGTCAAAATCTTACGTATTACCCAACATCTTTGGATTTATAGTTGTTCAGTCAACATTATTGGATTTATAGTTATAACATCATACCAATGCTAAAAAGCTGCTAAATATAGAATTCCTATTGAAGTAAAAGAAGCAGACTTCAGTGCAAACCTGCTTTGTTCTGGACTTTTTATTATACACTGTGTTGTTTATGTCATGGGATTGAAACTTTCATGTATCTATACCGTTTAAATTCTCTTCTATTTAATTTTAATTTCGAGAATTTATTGCAACCTCGGGGATAGCAAGGCTGAGCGTTCCGCACGGCTTTCGAGATTGAGTGCTAGATAGTGATAACCTCTTAACTTCCACAAATCTAAACTGGGCGTGTCTAATCGACCATTATTCTCACCCCAGGGTGAGAACGACTCCAACTCCTCTGTCCCAGCGTGTGAACGGCTCCACTCCCTCTCCACCTCGGCGACTTTGACCCCAGAGTGGGCAATCACTGTCTGTCTCACTCCTATTTACCACACGACACACGTTCAGCGGTAACAAGGTTGCCGGTTCGATCCACCACAACAGTTAACAGTTTTTTGGTGTTATCTTTTTGTTTTCACTACAATATGCTCGAATCACTGACACACGAAATCACCCCATTACTCATATTGCAACACGGTAACACAAGTGATCATTGTAAACAATTTATTTATCCCTATTTGCTGAATTTGTTATATGTGGTATAAATATTATTTTATCATATATTGCACATTGTAGAAATGGATACATATTTTTTTGGAACAGACAAATATATACTCCTCAAACTTTAAATAGAACGAATCAAACAATATTTTAGTAAATTTACACTTCACGAGGTCCGCTCTGAAGAGTGAACACGAGTGATAAGTATCAACAGTACCTTTACAAAAAGAAATTGCGTACAAAAGTCTAAAACTTAAGGAGACGATTGTAGCGTAAATGGTTTTCTTTGTAGATGTCAGCCGAACCCTCCAAATGCGGCTTTCACATGTAAACGACGCACGGTAAAGCAAATACGTAAATCAATTCAGAAAGCTATCCGACATAACTGAAAAAATTCTATGAAGATAACTCCCAAGACCGAGTATCTGTTATCCTCGAGATCCTTGAATATTCTTTATTTCTTCCTTTCTAAGCCAAACAATAAGTTTTTATCATACAAGTATTCCGATTTCTGACGTTTCATAGGTTTTTGCCTTCCTCAGAAGACCGATAAGCTGATAGTTTTGCCTTCTTCAAACAGTTGCTGGTGATGCTGATTGTCCGTTGATGATGTTTTGTTCTTAACAGACAATCCGTCCTATTCGGTGGTACCAACCAGTAGTAATCCCTTTGATGATTCAGTTAATACCATGTGGGTGCCATAAAAATCTAGTCGGTTGATGTTTCAACCTCTTCGTCTATTTTGGAGTTAATGATTCGACTTTCCGAAAAAAGGAGGACGTCGAAACGTTAGCTAGATAGATTTTTATATTAACTTCTTGGTACAACTGAATCATTGAAAGGACTACTATAACGCTCTCGGGACCGTGGGCCCATGTCCTCCGCATCTCTAAATAGCAATGCTGGACGGTCTGCCCCAGCTCTTCAGCATCTCAAATAGCCGCCCGCGAGACCACTGCCTTTCTAATTCCCCTTTCCACCCACTCAGTACCCCGTCCATCGGAAAGAAGGTCGCACTTTGATCCCCACCACGACGATTCAGAGTGATCTTTGGTGTCAGCTTCTTGATGTCGACTACTATCGAAAGTTATTCCATAACGTAGTTATTATAGCGAAAAAACGCTTAGTTGTCGAACATTTCACTACTTTTCGATACAAAACGTAAATCCGTGGGGTGGCAACGCGTATTCAACTTTTTTTTTTGCTCTGAATGCCAATGTGGTAGTTCCCAATGTAATTAGTTTTAGAAAGAATTTTATGCTATGTGTAAAAATATTGCGTTGTTGTAAGTTGCTTATTGTTGAGTAAAGGGTGATGAGTTATATACATTGACCGCTTCATTGCGACGACTATGTAGGGCGTAATGTGGGTGTGTCAGTGATGCGAGCATATTGTAGTGAAATTAAAAAGATGACGCTCCCGGAAAGCGTGAGATCTGTGTTCGAATCCCGGCTGACACAAATGTTTTTGCGAAGCACTTCTTCACGATAGACGGAGTGCCGAGTGGCAGATAGGAGTGAGACAGATAGGGATATCCACGCTGGGGTTCGAAATTGGAAAGAGGTGGGAGCAGACCATCTAGCGTTGCCAATGCAGAGGCCGTAGGTACATGGTTATCGTCCTGGTTCATCGAAATTTGCCTTATAGGGCATCTCATGTACTATTTATGATGGTCAATTCTGTTTTAAACGAGCCGTCGCCACAATTCTGTCCAAGCCCAGCAATTCTTGTACTCGATTCGATTCCTCGCATTCATCCTTCACAAAACTCCTCGAACATTTCACGTTTCAACTTTGTTGTTTCAACTGCTGTCTGAGTATTTGATCTTCTTTCTGAATGTCGCTGAATGTTGGTCCAAACACTTTTTTTTTACAATTTTAGAGTTAGTCGAGCTAAGGCGATCCTTACGACATCCGTTGATTAGGTGCAAGAGAGTGTTGGGAGAGAGGATCGAACCATCACCATGATCATCACCTTGGCTTCTGATACACTGCAGCACTATTCACTGTCTTATCCCACCTACCAGTCCTATCTAAATGAATATTAAAATCTATTTCATCATTTCATTCAAGAAAATTGTCATGTCACATTTCAGACTCACGACTGAACAGTTTCTTGATATAATGTGGTTCGATATGTAGAAAGTTCACCGTAGAATGCTTCCAACCCCTGGATATGATATAGCAGCCGCACTGCAATGTATATAATCCAACAATTCAATAACATCACTAGTCTAACACGAAATTAGACAAAATTGTTTAGAACTGAAGATATCTGAAGACTTCAAATGAACAGCGGAAAAGCAAGTGTTGCCGAGCAACCCACTCTGTTCATGTTTTTCCCAACAACGGCGTAACACAGTTCTGATCTGGCAAGAACTTAGAAAGCAGTAACACTGTCATCATTCAAAATAGAAGAATTAACCGTGCTCTGCTGCTCGAGATGTCATCAGGGCCACATTGTTGAGGAAATTCTGCAAATAAACGCGCAAAAAGTGCAACAATGATCTATAATGAGACTGATTTGATGTAGGCTTCCAAAATTTGATCTTTCTGAAGGTAAAAGTATTAAACTACCAGTAAAAAATGAGACCTTTTAGATATGATATTCACAAAGCTCGACATTCTCGTGCTAAAACTACGTCCTTTCTTTCAAAACTCTTAAAGCCGCTTGCGACATCCGTGTTGGTTAACTCTTTAGGGACAGCAGTTGATTGATCACGCAGAGCAACTCGCAAAAGAACGCAATTTTCTTAACTCAAGAGCCCAATTAACAGAACACATGACAAACTGGCTCAGATAGCTATTAAGAGATATGTTGAAATCTGTTACCTCAGTTCGGGTTCTTCTTCCATTAGAAGAAAAACCTTGATATAAAGGGCTATCGAATGACTAGAAAGAATTTGGCGAAGAGCCATAATCGAGCCTCAGAGGAGTAAATAAAGCAAACTGAGTGTGAATTATAATATTTATTTTGCTGCTACACGTAATAAAAAAGGCTTTTGAAAACCAAAGATATTATTGAACTCACAGAGATTTAGGCTTTCGAATGATTACCACGTGCTTCAGAGGAAAGTTTCATCCAGCAAGAACGGTCTTCAAACAATCACGTACCACAACTGGTACATGTTATCTCTTAGGAGTTAAATTCTTATTTACTGCGTGGTATAGTGACAGAACATGACTTGCGACGCGGCACTTCGCGTGCAGCAGGCAATTCGTACTTGCCTTCATATTAGTTGGTGTAATATTAATTTTTTTTTTCAATGTTTCTCAGTATGTCATGGGTCTTCGTTACCTACTTAGAGATCTTCTACTGCGTCGGGCTGGAGAGAGAAGACACAAATCGTTGACGTTTGCTTCCTAACAGATCGATACAATCGTCGTAGAAAGAGTGATGGCAGAGCGAGCTCCAGTAGTGCACTCGTTAGCACGCGCCCCGGAAAAGGGTGAATGCAGCTTAGAATCCATCATCATTTCAGATTGGACTGATAATCAGATTCTAGGAATATTCAACCATCAACCAGATGATTTCCACCGGAAATAAGTTGCTGGCTCACTCCCCTAACCCAACACTTCATTGTGGTTTTTTCGGTGTTCTCATAGTTTCAACTACAACATGCCCGAATCATTGGCAAACCAAATCACACCATATCTCATATAGTAATACCGTAAAACAAGCAACCAATGTATTTAATTCAATTACCACCGTTCGTTACTTTAACATAAATATAGTATGTTGTTATATTGCAGACTTTTGAGTAAATGGTGATAACTAAATTATAAAATTTGATTGCTCGCTTTACGGTATAACTATATGAGTTATGATGTGACTTGGGCGTGCCAGTGATTCAAGCATATTGTAGAGAAAACAAAAAGATAGCAACAAAAAAACTACACTGAAGCGTTGTGGTAAGGGATTGAACCAGCAACCTTTCTCGCGATGGACGAGTGCCGAGTGGAAGGGAGAAGTGAGACAGACAGTAATTGAAACGCTGAGGTTAGAGTCGCACGGAGGGGGATAGAGCCGCTCCCACGCAGGCGGTAAGAGTGTTTGCCAGTTAGATACGCCAAGATGGGCCTGCGAAAGTCAACCGTTTAAACTATCGAGTTTTCGATAGGCAAAGCGATGCGAATTATGCATTTTCTAATGAGACCTGCGACATTGGTGTCGGGTAAGTAAGGAACTTGTTGGCTTAGTACAAAAAGTGCGAAACTGTAGAGGCCAATGAACCATTGAAAGGAGACGAACGCATTGGATCAACACACTATGTCCACTCTGCCATAGAACAAGATATGTTGAAGTCTACGTATGTCTTCGTGAATATCCCTTTGCGGATGGCGTGATTTTCGGTTGACGCGCGGTTCGGACAGCCACGAAGAGAGGCCGCCGGCCGGCTCTCTCATGCTAGTATGGTAGCTTTCCAACCAAATTTGTACTTTTTTTGCCCACAGATTCGATTCCTGTCTCAGTAAATGGTTAATTATGATAAAATAGACATCAATAAGGTAATTTTTTTTTAAGAAATGACGTAATTGCTCCATTGACATTCCATAATTTTAAAGGGAAAAATCAAGTACTTATGAAAAGGCTCCTTTATCGAATATTTTTTTGATAATTTATTTATACTTATCCACAATTATTTCTGGAAATACTCTTACGGAAGTCCTTTCAATGATAAATTAATCGGCTCTGGCGACAAACTCTATAAGAATCGATATCTTACTATACAATCTTCAGAAATCCAAAAGAAAGTCATGTATTTGTGCTGTTGTGGTAACCTCTGTGCAGTCGTAATAGAGTATGCTGTATGTTACTGTAGCGCTTGAAGACGTAGGTCCCTCGCTTCGTTCGTTTGTTGCGTTAAGTGAAATCTCATTGTTTCTGTCGAGTTTTCTGTCTTGCCGTGTCTCCTCAAAGTCAAAGCGAATCCAGACGGAAACCGTTATACAGGTAGCATAGTTAATACTTTACCATTCTACACTGGTCTGTTATACATGACAAATGTCAAGTTTCTAACAAAAAATTCACATGCAAATTTTGAAAGACTAGGATTCTAGAAGTTTACTGCGTCGACGTAACACGAGTCGTATTAAGGTGGCCTAAAGGGTGTTGTGACTGCATCATCGCCAATTGGATAAAGGTAGCGGATCAGGAGAAGACATTCATTTGTACACAGGTATTTAATCACAGTGATGCATTAAGCTCTCTAAATTCATTTGACGACAAATGCACTGACAACATACAAAAAGATTAGAATAGTTATCGAAAAAGGTACATGATGACAACAAAGATCAACCACGATAAATAATAACACCTGAAACTCCTTTGCCGACAACGGACGTAAGCATATCTTAATGGAAAATGTAAAAGTTAGCTCTAATGGAGGTGCCAAAGTTCTTCACGGGATGAGACTAGCACCTGCTTTTTTTCTGAAAGGCTTTTCTTTCTAACGGGTAAAGCCACAGAGCCGCTTTGAAAATTTCATATATAGCCATAAACAATACAATTTATTTCTCTTCAAAGCCAAATCAGTAAAAGCTTCTCTTTTCTAGCATATCCTATTAGAAGGCGCCTTGGAGGGTAGCGAAGACGCCGATCGAGTAAGCGACGATCATGTACTAACACTAACCTCATATAGTACTCGTACAGTAATAAAGTTTGTTCGTAGTGTTTGTGAAAACCATTGTTGATTATTAAACAATCAATCTGGATAGAATTGTTTTAAAACAGGAAACCCATAAAACTATTAGGTGGAATATTTGCTTAAGATTTGCTTACCTACTCACCATTGATAAATTGCTTGGTAGCTAATTCGACTTTTTTTTCGCGGAGCCCATATACTGAAAAAAAGATGGCATTTAGAATTCACAACGATGGTCGATTATTATAGTCGCTGAAGACTAGAGAACGTCACAGACATACGGAACAAATTTTGCCCTGTTATTACAAAAGGAAGAAAGAAATTTTCATGCAGTGTTTCCTCAGTTTGGAACTTGACTAGGAATGAAGTTTTGGCAGAAATCAGAACACAAAAACTTTCAGAAATTCTCAGAACTAGAGAAGCACCCACATTTACAAGTGATACACCATGAAGCACCATTGTTAGCCATTTTTATGTTGCAAATGCCACCCATTACCAAAAAAAAAGTGTCTGGTGAACTTTATAAGATCGGCAATACCTCTCCGTAGAATATAAGACCTTCCATATGGTTGACTGGACCTTGACCACGGGTTCTTACGAATTTCAAGCTCACGATAGACTGAGAGTTGGCGACTCTAAGTTCAAAGTGGATCATATTTCGTGTGAAGTAATAACTTATAGCATATGAGAGGATAAAGGTTAGAGCTATCGGGGCTGGTTATACCCTAAGGGACGCACTATGCAGTCGACTCCATTCGTAGCATCGTTTGAGGTGATTGAATGCATGTGTGGCCGTTACAAAGACTTACAATGGCCTTGCGATGTATCGAACCAGTGCTGCTATACTACCGCACAAGCGTCGCCAATTCACCGACCTCAGAAGAATGAAAGGCTTGGAGAGCCTTAAGCGTGACATCGAACCAGCGACCATCGCCACTGCGCTTGGACGCATATACAATCGTCAATGTATCATATTTGAATTAAAAATAGTTCAGAATCAATAGAAGAAGCAATACTTCTTTGCTCTAAAGTATGCGTATTATTTGAATTAAACCCGTATTGATACTCCTCAGATAATGTTGCACTGAAAATTGGATAACTTTGTAAATGTTTTCAACATCAACGACGCATTAGGGAAGCACCACTAGTGTTCTGATGAACAAGATCGCGCTTATCTACTTTTTCATACGATCGAGGTGCGAGACTTCATAAGAAGAAAGACGTCTCGTGATCTCTATAAATCACAAGTTTGCCTTGATGGAGTGAACAAGGTGCTATTTATAGAAATATGAATAATAGCAGACCCTACCTGCAAAAGCGCGAAAGGCGCAGTGGCTACAGGTGCTTTGCGACACACACTTGGTCAACGATTCGATAGTCTACCGTCCAATCTGTGCTGCAGGCTCGTCAAGCACTCCGTTTTTTCGGGTCCTGAATTAGTGGCAGTCTTCTCTTGGAATGATAGCGGCACTAAATTGATACATCGATAGGTTACCGCGAACCGTGTTGCGGACCTTCCTGTGATAGCGATGTTAGCATGTGCATGGGATAGGATTAGCTGCTAAATCGACTTACGTCCGAGGTTGCAAAATCTCACATATCACCCAACAGCACTGAATTTATAGTTATTCAGCCACCTTATTCGATTTACAGTTATAACATCATAGACTGCTAAAAAGCTGTTAAACATAGAATTCCTATTGACGATAAACAGATAACTTGGCAGACAGATTAGCAAAAAAAAAGTAAAAGAAGCAGACATGAGTGCAAACCTGCTTTGTTCTGGCCTTTTTATTATACACCGTGTTGCCTATGTCATACGACTGAGACTTTTCTGTAACTATATTGTTACAATTATTTTTCTACTTTATTTTAATTTCGAGAATTTATTGTAATCTCGAGAATAGCAAAGCTGAGCGTTCCGTACGGCTTTCGAGATTGACTGCTAGATATTGATAACCATTTAACTTCCGCAAACCAAAACTGGGCGTGTCTAATCGGCCATTATTCTCACCCTAGCGTGAGAACGGCTCCACCTCCTCTGTCCCCGCGTGTGAACGACTCCACTCCCTCTCCGTCCTCGGCGACTTTAATCTCAGAGTGGGCAGTCACTTCCTGTCTCACTCCTATTTACCACTCGACACGCGTTCAGCGGTAACACGGTTGCTGGTTCGATCTGCCACAACAGTTAACTGTAGTTTCTTGGTCTTATCTTTTTGTTTTCATTACAATATGCTCGAATCACTGACACACGAACTCACCCCATATCTCATATTGTAACACGGTAACACAAGGAACCATTATAAACAATTTATTTATCACTATTTGTTGAATTTGTTATATGTTGTAAATATATCATTTTATCATAAATTGCAAATTGTAGAATAAATGGTGATAGATAAATTATACACATTGATCACTTGTGCTACCGCGTCGCAATATGAGTAATGGAGTGATTCCGTGTGTCAATGATTCGAGCATAATCTAATGAAAGCAAAGAAAGAGTTCACTGAAGTGTTGTCGTAGGGAATCGAACGAGGAACCTTATTTCCGATGGACGCGTGGCCGAGTGGTAGAGAGAAATGGGATAGAGAATGTTTACCGAGCTGAGGTTGGAGCCACAGAGGGGTAGGAAATGAGCTACTTTCATGCTAGTGGTGAGAGACATTGCCAATTGGGCACGCCCAGTTTGGGTCCGTGGAAGTCAACCGTTTAAGTTATCGAGTTATTAAGTTCGGCAGTAACGAAGCAAATGGGTGAAAAGAACTTGACACGTTTTTTGACCCATGCCGGCCCCTTTTTCCTCAGATCAAATGATTCGCTCGTTTTGCCGTCAATGTGCCAACGAATACGAATAAACTTACGTCACTCAGGCAGTTCTTATGGGCAAGAATGCCTGCATAAAATGTGAAACCGATGAAAACATAGCAAGTAGCCACCAAGACGTAACCAATCCTAAGATCATGAGCTTAAACGTATAAGCATATCGCATCTCTTTCCAATAATTCATGGATTTGTAGACCTTGACAAAATGATTTCGTGCTGAGGAGGCGATCAAAAAAGTTTCTGATTACGAAACACACAAACCTGAAAGGTCGACCAGCACCGCTATAAAACAGGAAATCTAACTACAAGGTGGGAAACAAGATGCACTTCGTGCAAAAAGGACACCCTAGCATCCAAGTGCTTCGAAAAAGCAATGAATAAATATTCACCTAACAAGACCGGCTGGTAAGCAAAGATTCGACCTTTGGCGGTAGTTGAATCTGTGTTCCACCCTCACAGTAGGCGCGAACTACCACAACACCACCATGCCATCGCTTTGTATCCACTCTTTCGTCGATATAAATTGTCACAGCTGACAGAAGATAATGCTTAATGGATTCAATGCCAAAATGTGCCTTAGTGGTAGCACACGCCCTTGGTCAAGGTGATATACGGGTTCAACTGACGCTGTGGTCGAATTTTTGCTCCTATGAAGCAGTTAAATCAAGAGAAAAGTGAGTTATGCAATGATTAAAGTCGACACTATCAAGTAAAAGGAACCCTGGTCATGTAAGATTCACTCTGTAGTGCCGATACGCTTTGTTCTATATAAGATGACAAAATCGAAGGATAAGAAAAAAGCGTACTTACTCAAAAAAAAAGTGAAAACCTTATATCTACAAATTAAGATCCTGTATTCAACGCCATAAATTGCAGATGTAAGCATTTAAACCTCATTCACATGAATGAAGTGCGAAAGAGTCATGTATCAGTTAAGGCGGAAATCTTCAACTGAACGATGAAAAGGATTTGAGTACATCCGCAAACGTTCTGAAAAATGAGATCGGAAAGTGTTCCCAAACTATTAATTCTTGTTGAACTAGTAGAGGATTTGAAATTCATCAGTGAAAATGCTAGAACGACAAGGTATATTTTCACAATACCCTGTGTATTTCAGGAGATCCCAAATCTTGCGAGATTGCGGACCCGCGGCCTCCGCATTTTAATTGGCAACTTTGAACAGTTTGCTCCTTCTCGTCCGCACTGCTATGTTTAACAATGGCACGCTACTGCGTATAACATTGGCACGCTGGGTGATGGAGATGCAGAGACCGTGCGCCCACGGTCTCGAAGGTGCTACCATTTCGTGAAAAAACAATGGAAATCTCACACATGAAACCTTCAGTTGACACTACTAGATAAATCCACGTGTCACTTTAGTAATAGAACTAACTTCCATCGTACTTTATTTGCACGAAATGTTAGAAGAGCTTTAGATTAATTAATGTGAAAAAAGAATAAATTGCTAGAATCTATTATATCTGCTATTTAAGAATAATAATAAAAAATAAAAGCCATTCTTGTAGCTGCCAAAGCCCGCTGAGATTTCAGGTCGTATTAAAGCGAGTCATCCAACAATACATCGCTTTCTAATTTGTTGTTGAGATCATCTGATGGGTATTCCATCAGGTAATCCGCTAAAATACGAAGTTTTTTGTTGTCTCTTTCAAAAATATTTGCGACGATCGCTCTTTTCTGCAAGAATGTAAAAGCCAATCTTTCAACAACTGCATCTACTCTGGATTCCCTCACAGATGGATCGGATTTTGAATCGGCTTTATAGGAAAGCTTTTTTACCAGCGCTGTAGCAATAAGATGTGTTTTACACGCGTGCATTTCTCGCAGGACAGAGCCTACCCTCAACACAAGTAACCATTCGATAATGTGAATTTCTACGACTTCAATAGTGTGCTTACTTTCTGGAAAAACCGTTTCACTGCAGTGTAGCAGGAAAAATATAACTGAGCTCTCTTTTTTCTTCGTTTCGGAGGGAACCTAAAATAAAGCACATGACTGCGAATCTACGAGATTTCCTCGACACGCTCAAATGCTTTTCTCGCTTTCTGCAACTTATCCCTTTTTCAAGGACCATACGATAGGTTTCATACCGATCCATGTGACGTCAAATCTCACTCAGCTACTGTACTGATGGCGTTGCGTTTCATGGGAAGGCAGGTAGACAACCAAACATGCATTCATGGAGTTAGAGATGCTGTCCGCTTTAACAGCTGCGCAAGCGACGTCGCAACGTCGCCTGCTCATTAACGGTGGTCCAGAAATGGTTATAAGCGTATTGCTCTGTACGTCTCAAGAGTGCGTACAATGCTATTTGCCATATACTATTATGGTTCATCGTACAGACACATTGCTGCCAGTACTTGAAAGCGCTTCATATCCTCAACTACAGTTAACTCTGCGAACTCGCTAACTCGAGACATTAACTGTGATCTACTGTAGTAATAATCATTGGAAGTGATGGATTGAAAGGAGAGAGCTCCGACGTTGATCAGTCCTTGAGTTACGCGACATTAATTCGGCTTCATCAAATATTGCCAGAGATAGATGCATGCATATCTGGCCTACACATCAACTACCGGTGGATTATCCACACAGGAACTGCTACCTTCCCACACAAGTTTGCGATACTAATGCACCGACCGCTGACGGAAAAAAGGCTCAATGAGCCTCGGGAGCGGGATCAAAGTATCGACCACGTATGGGTCGACAAACGAGTTTACTACATTGTAACTGTAATGTAGTCCATGGCATCGACTGTTTTCAAAACCTGCAATAACATTAAACCTATTTTTTGAGATTGTTCAAAGCCTCACCCGAGGTTGGTACGTCAGGGTCATACGTGGGTGTTTGGGAGGTCTCGCCCTCCTCATCAGTGGCCCACGCCCCACATCAGGCCCTGCATTGTAGCAAGGAGAGAGGCGTATGTGGTGACTGCACAATGTACAATGACACTGTGCCATCACCACTTCTCAGTCGATGGGAGCTATGTCGATGCCATGGATCAATTTCGTATCTACCAGTCAAGATCCATCGTTTGAGGGATGGTGATGGCACAGTGACCTGTACATTGCGTCGTCACCACATACGCCTCCCTCCTTGCTACAGTGCAGGGCTTAATGTGGTACGTGGGCCACTGACGGGGAAGAAGAAACCTTCTAAAAAAGAAAAAACACTGTAATGACCGACCAAATAAAGTACTAAAGTGCTAAACGTTAGATTACGCCATAGTATTCAATCTAAACAAATGAATCAAGATTTTTTTCGTCATGAAACTGGTGAGTTCGACCATCACCAGAGTGCTACAAATTTATTGGATGTCATGTTTTCTTTTGTATTTTGAAATTTTGTTGGTTCCTTTGTTAGCCGTTCAAAGAATTGAATTAATCATCAAGATTATCACCAACTGGATGTCTTCCTTGCGTAAAGAAAGAGGCTGGCTATTAAAGAAGTTGGTGAGCTCATTTGAGCCAGTTGCAGTCTTCATTTTTTGACTCGAAGAACCTGCTTTAAGGAGTGGAAGAGATGATAGCAACAAAATTGAAGCTGATGGATGTTCCATCGTGGCCCAGCCTAGTTTCTTCAAAGTGACGAGTCAACTTTGCAGTATGAGGTCGAGCGTTATGGAATGGACAAAACTAAGTCGTATTGGACGGCTCTCTGCTATAACCAACATAAGGAGTTGCACGTTGTAGCGTCGGCATTGAATGCCTGTTTGTTATCGAGCAGTCCCATAACTGCATGTTCTCCTCATCCCAGAAAACCGATGGCCTAATCTTCCAGAGGCAGCTAATAACCTTGATGTATGCTTGACGACTGATCAAACTTAAAGCTATACACCTATTTTTTGATTTTTTGAGACATCGCTCATAACAATGTAATCTGATACCACATTTTGAGTCATTCATGAGGCCTATTATGGCACTTGTGCAGTACTAGACACGTGCTTCGGTATTACAGCCTCGTCAGTTGCACGGCGCCCTTCAGGTTCCGTCGGTTTCCCGAGAAAAAATTCCGTGTGCAGATGAACCGACGTCGAAATATTTAAACGCGCTGCTAAGTGATAAAATCATCCAACAAGCAGTGTTGTGCAGTCGATTGCTAGTGGCCGGTAAAACATGGTTGTTATACCTTTCTTTTCGAGTGTTTTTGATTCCTCGTCTAAAACAGTATAATCTGATAACGTATTTTCAGTCTCTCAAAAATTCTATCATGGCACTTATACAGTGCAAGACACGCGTTTAGCTATTATATCCTCGTGAGTTATATAGGGGATTTCTCTCCGTGACACTGACTAAACCGAAAGGCGCCGCGAAGCTGACAACGCTGTAATGCCAAAACACGTATCGTGTACTGTATAGGTGCCAAGACCTCACGAAAGGCTCGGAATATGTCATCAGATTATATTGCTTGGAGAGAGGTCTCGCAAAACACCCGAAAGCAAGGATATGACAATATATGCTTTACCAGCCACTAGCAATCGACTGTACAACATTGCCCTCTGGGTGGTTTTATCACCTGTCGGCGCCTTTGAATTTTTAGAAGCCGGTTCTTCTATATTGGGGATTCTTCTTCGCGAAATTGATTGAACCAAAAGGCACTGTGCAACTGACGAAGCTGTGATGCCGAAACACGTGTCTTGCACTGATTTAGTAGTATAATAGATGTCATGAAAGGCTAAACAAATTTTATTAGTTCAACGGCATATAACCGAAATCAAATTTTATGATAAACCCTCCAAGACTTTTAGTGTGAATTTGGTCCTAGAAACCGTTTCGTCTTGGAACTCCATGAGCACATGAGCACTCCATGAGCACAGGAAATTTCAAGGAACGATACCACGTTACTGATTTCGAAAATACTGTGAATAAATATTCAAGCCCACAACGTAAAACTATTCTCATGAAATATGTAGTCTCAGTTATAGAGACATCTTCGATAACAATGAAATTTCATGTGTAATACACGCCTCCAAATTTGTAACAATCAGATGTTTCTTTAAGTCAAAAAGAAATTTGTTGAAGCCTCAAGAGGTTATTATAAAATGTATCAAGATTACATTTTCGCAACAAAAAATCAGGATAGAACATGATCTAGGATTGTTCACCAATGTTAGGAAGAAACATTGATGCCTATTGTATTGGTTTACAATAGTGATTTGAATGTGATTACTTAGCCCTGAAATCTTTGCTTCATACTCATTTCTACAATAATATTCATATAGAATTTTTTCTAAATCTCACCCGAACCATCATTACATCTAGTGCTCTGGAATTAGCATGGCCTGCATTCAAATCCATTCCACCTAACTATCATCCATGAAGGATTACGAGATTTCCGCAGCTGGGTTCGTATTAATAAATTGTTGCCTTCCTTATGACCGTCGTTGAATGTTGTTCGAATAGAATCGCGCTACATTTCACGATTAGTACGAGAAGATCTTTCCACCTGAAGCAAAAGTAGTGAATTGTTTCCCAGGCAAGTCTCATATCATTTTCCCAGCTCCAAAAGAATTAGAGGCTTGACGAGTCCATCGTAGAATCAAACGAGATGCTCGTGATAGAAGCTATCAATGCCGCGCTGTCACCTTTCTTCTTACTGGTATCATATGAAATTACACTTTAGAAGCCCTGAACGTCTCCAAATGAAGCGTTTACAGACTACAGCCGTCCACAACAACTGTTCTATACCTGTCTGCTGCGAACAACGATCATGAGGCATAATTGTGACGAGCACAAATGATGTAATACAAATTACAAGGATATGTCCATTGATGAAACGTTAACTAACAAAATCACACAGTGCTTTCGAAATGCACCATCCTTGAAAAACGTGAATTAGAGAAACGAGAAATATCCTACAAATGTGATGGAAAAATTATACTAACCAAAGATTGAATAGCTGAATAAAAAACATGTGGAAAGAATCAAAAACGTTTGCTCCAGATAGATGAAGAATGATTTCATTCCATAAAAATTTCATCCATTCTTAAAAATCATTTTTTATGTTGACAGTCAGATAGCTAGCGATTTATGCAAAGAAATAGCGCTGAGATATCGTACACTATACTATAACAAAACTGGTGATTTGGTAGTCGTCAAAAATATCTCTTGACATTGCATTCTTAGAGTAAGACTCCAGAAATTGATATTCAATTAGAGCTGTGAGTTAAACCTCAGATTTTTCTTTAGTTGCATTAACCCTCCACACTACTTACAAAGAAAATTTCAGACTGTTCTATCAATCCGGGCATCAAAAGCAATTGCTAAAATCAAGAGAATAATCATAAAGTCATTCATATGCAACTAACAACCGTTAGCATTACTTATTCTGGCAACATCTCATACCCTGTTGACCATTAAGTGACTTAAACGGGTGCCAGTAAACCTTCGACTTTTCTCTGGCTTGTGCAAGAATGGCCAAGCGGGTTTTCTTCGCCATTGGGATTTGCGGAGCACCACAACTTCTAGACTTACTGAATAGAAAGCTGAGCATCAAGACTGTGGTGTTCCTGTAGTAGGTTTGATACCACAAGTAATTCAGTAGGTAGCGGCACTTGTGCGTCGGTTGTCTTGTCGTTGAAAGCTCATTACGCATCCGTCCCACCTTTATCTTCGACGGCCTTATGTACAAAACAGCGTTTTTATTTTTATTTTCAATCGTTCACGTAGTTTAGAGCTTCGAATCCCCCACTTACGAGTTAGGGTGCACTTCTATGATCGACATTTTGGCAGAACAATCAGTAACGTCAAGTCATCTCTTATTTTGCTCAAGCCTTTGGTACGACAGTGTCACGGCATTACTTACTCCCACCTCGTACGACGCTGTGACAACCGACCCATTGTTACGAGTGGTTGGTGCTAGAGTTTGCCAAGGGGAAGGTTTCTGACTCGATCCCTACCACGACGCCTCACGGAGAATTCTGTGACATCATTTTTTGTTCTCAGCTCAATATGAACCATACTGATAACACACCATATCATAACATATCTTCTATCGCATCGTAACACAAGCGATTAAATAATATTTTATTTGTCATCATTTATTCAACACCCTGCAGCCTATAAGAATGCCTATAACATAACATAACAGATTTGCCTATAAAACGACAGATATAGTACAATGCAATACGGTATAAACACATTATTTCTGAAATACCTATTTCTTGGTTACGAGCAGCATCAGAAGTTGTAGAGGAACCTCCGATGTTAATCGAAACCAAAAAACGACTCAAAAAACGCTGTTGAGCACCGAGGGGGAATAGGGGATCGAACCAGTATTTACTTTCCGATGGGCCGGCTTCATTTACCACTTGGCACTGCGGGCTGTTTGCCGTCGCGTGTGGTGAGGCGAGCTCGCGCCGCGCCCCAATCGCCCCTAATTTGTTAAGGAGCGACGAGGATCTTAAGTACATTTGTTGAGAGAAAAAGAATCTCTGGATTGAATAGATGAACAGAAAGTCAGTCCTTTTTTGTAATCTTCATTACAACCTACCTACACTCAACACACTATGTATTTGCCTCCTATCCTTCACTCAACTCTGGCGCAAGTTGTTCACCATACGGTGCTCTCACTCTAAATAAACGCGCATAAAACATTCGGAGATTCATTCCGTTAAATGTTAGGTAAACATAAGGAATCATTTCTTATCTCACCGAGGAATTAGCGACCTCAGTTTGATTATTACAATACAGAGGATGTATGGAATGCTGGAGAGGCAGAAAGAATAAGACAAATCGTTGATTCGACATGTCTACCAGAAATCACAAGGTGATTTTTGGTTCACTTTTGAAATTTCTATCCTCCACCTCGAAATGAGTCAATGGTCCCGTGGCTAACAGATACGAGATTCTTCTATAAAACAGATCCGTAACTTGTATTCAAGGATAATAAAATAGACTTAGATACTCTCGCAACAATGCACAACCACGTAGCAGTCTAACCGCCATTTTTAGCTATGGAAGCAGCAACTACTGCCACTATATTTTGAACATGGAAATTTCGCAGACTCGGAACTGTTTATCACACTTTGATTATAAAACATTTTCTACGAATAAAAGTTATACTTTGAATATTTCACTACTTTTTTCAACACGATTCAAATATATATATGCCTCTGTAGAAGCAGTGATCCTTGGGAGCAAGTGGATCTAATTGTAGTGGGCGTGATTACACCCACTGAGTCAATAACAAATATAGCAAAAACTAGGTATAACACGTTTTAAGTGTAATTTATTTGTTGTTTTAAATGGAAAAATGTAAATGGCCAGCCGGCAGAGCGATCGGTGATATTATTGACGATAAATCTCATAAAACTTGACGGTAGAACATTCTTGCCATTAACAAAATATAACGAAGGAGGCTGGCACAGTGATAGCTTCACCGAGCACCACGATCACGGTGGTGAGTCGACTTACCTGGGGTTTACAAACACTCTCGTAGTTTTGGAAATGTTAAAACGTTGGAAAACTTTTGAGAAATGTTAGCAATCATTTAAAATCTTGAATCCCTTTCTAAGCCGTACGTACTGGTTTCAGACCTCATAACGCCTTGAAGTTCAAAATAGAATTTGTTTTTCATGCGCATATTTCTCGAAGGACAACAGCTCTTTTTAACGCTGTTCGTAATTATTCTTTAGCGTGAAATGGGAAGATTCCAGCGCTGTGCTTATTTTCTGGGAGGACTGTTTCTCTACAGTGCAAGTAGGGAAATAAAATCGAGATCGCCTTCTTCAGGAGCCTGGGCGTAATGTAGTATTAGTCTATTTGAATGAGTCGGATGGTCTTATTTATATGCTGCCTGGGTCAGCTTAAAAAACCAAACGAAGAAAGGGCGTGCGGATTTGTGTGTGATGGCGACTGCACTCGTCCTTCCGGTTCATTTCGGGATTTTGGCGTTATCCAAAAAGCATCAAGAGTTTTGCGCATGTATGTTTTCTCGATTTTCATATAAGAATTAATTGAGCCGAGGTTTATAGAAAGTCGAACTCCTGGATTCTTGGCATACAATTAGAATTTTTTCTCACAACTCCATATTCAACATCAGACTTTAATACTGGAAGATTTTCGCAAGAGGATCAGGAGCTCTCCTTGTTGCCAGCGAAGTAATAGCTGGGTCTTGGAAATTCGGCCACGTACCTCTCTAATCAGAGATTCATACTTTCAAATGATTAATAGAGCTCCTATGAGAAAACTATTCTCCTGTGAATGAAGTTAGATAATCATTTTTTTCCTTATAACCTAAAAGAACAAAATAATTCATAAAATTTCAGAAGGGACTGTACAGTGCTCAGATAATTAATTAACATTTTTTTACATGCTCAATCAAAGTATGACTCGAAATGTCAAATACATTTTCTGTAAATTGTCATTCCATGAAAAAACATTGCAAGGAACTTCTGATCAAATAGTCGTAATGGGAACTTCTGCAATGTTCCAGGATGTAAGTTGGAAACAGAGATCGGGGAAAGATCTGTCGTTGGTCAGTTTACGGTCTTACACGACCTAAACAATGTTGATGCTGTTGTGCTCACAAGCTGAAATCACATTAATGATATTCCATCATATCAGTCTTGATGAGGTTTGCTTCATTTAATTGTTACTTCGTATACAAGTTACGTGCGCTTGTCGAAAAGCGGTCATGTAAGTCTATTGCTCTTTACATTCTCTTTATTCATCTGCACTTTTTCATTCTTTCACCTTCAAAACGAATGATGACTAAACGAGCGGCAGTAGTGCAACGAGCTAGAGCAGGCATCCTCTGATAGAGTGACATGCGGGTTTTTGTCCCGCCTGACGCAAAATTTTGCACATCACTCTATATCACTGAGTGTATCTTCCACTTCCTTTTAACACCTGTCTTATACTCACTACACTATGAGGACTTGTACAATATATTTTATTACTAGCGTAATTTGTATCTTCACTTATTCCCTTTTTAGTAATGGCTGAGTATTTTTGGCCATGCGACGTGAGGGAGCGCCAAGCCGAGCTTCTTGCTCATCTGGAGCAAGAAATTGGCATGAAAATTTCATCAGCTGTATCACTAGGTGAGTTTCATAAGCGAACTTGTTCACTGTGGTGATTTTATGAGTGAAAAGTGACTGTTTTCAGCATCTGATACAAACAGCCCGCTGTCATCAGATAGTAGTGGCTATGAGAGCAAATCATTGAGTGCAACAAATGCAAGACTTCCACACATGACACCAATGCAGCGTGTGAAAAGTCTAATGCAGTTCTTCGAAATCACATTTCAGAGGACTGAGGCTATCGATAGAAAGCATAATACACCAGTTCAAAAAAAGCATTACCGAGACTATAAAGATGATGCTACACGTACGATTTTTTTTTTCAAGTAGAATCTTTCTTATTTGACTTCTTCTAACGGTGGTATGATGTTATGGATACACCCATTGATGTAGAGTGATGTGCAAGACCTATGCGTCAGGCGGGGACTTGAGCTCGCATCTCACGTTATTCGGGAACGCGTGCTCTAACCCGTTGCAATAATGACGCCCTTCTTGACACCACTCTTTATAATCCAATACTTATTATCTGTCAGCGAGAGTGGTTTTTGTGGATACCGGCTATCTGAGCCAAGTCGTTGACGGTTGATTGCTGATAGATAGATGCTCGTTGTAGTGTAAGAAAGAGTGGTCGCTGAAACGGGCATCAGTAGTGCAACAGGATAGAGCATACGCTCCCGGATAGAGTGAGATACGGGTTCGGATCCGTTGACGCATAAGTTTTGCACATCGCTCTATATCACGGGTATTTTCTTTCGCAGAAAACAAAACAGAGAAAGTAGACGTGAGTATTAACTCTCAAACATATGCGAGGAAGCCGTAGCATATTGTACATTCAAAACTACTGATAGAGACTGCGCTTCTTACCATTCAGTAGGGGCCAAACGTCTTGACAGATCTCAGCACAGAGTGTGTTCTCAGGACTTTTTTCTGTCGTTCTTCTTTTCTTGCTGGGTGCTTGTTGATTGCCTTTCCTGAGTCGCTCTGTTTTCCAAAGAATTATTTTAATAAAACCGCGGAAATGCTGAAATGGCGTAGAAAACTCTGGAAGCCCGCGATCGTTCTAAATGCGTAGCGGCCTTTTTCAAGTAATCACATGTTATTCATGTCAATTGATCCGGGGAGTACAAACAATCATTGATCCCAGCTGAGCTGACGCTGCCCTCGGATCCACAATATTTATATTTTTTGTCTGATTAAGCCAGTTTCACGATGTCGCTAAAAAAAGAATACTTGATATTCTTCAGTTAGACGGCGATAAATGGAAAACGAAGTGATTTGCTGGACGGGAACTTCTCCAAGAGCGTTAGTAATCATTCGAGCTCGAATCAGTGGCGAAAGCTGTATGTGGCTATTTTTAAAAAGGCCCTTTTATAGTGTCGTAAAGTTTCAAATAAAATTGTATTTCACACGCGCGCATTTCCCGCCGAGCAGAGCTCTTCCTTTTCACTATTAGTGATCAATTGATAGCGTAATGTTTGCTGACTTCAGGGCTATGCTTATTTTCCAAAAAGGTCGCTTCTCTGCACTGTAGCAGGAAAAATGGTTTGAATTCACATACGCGAGCAAGTGGTCTTTGGCCATCCCACGGGCTGCGGAGCCATGCGGCAAGGTGGACTGACGAGATGGTCGATCGATTTTTGACCGGTCTTATAGAATCGTGATCTTTGTTAAAGGATACAAAAGCTCTTGGCGTTGATCAATCCCTGAGAAATGCGCCATGCATCCGTCTTCAATTTTTAACTTCGTTTGAGGTGGTTGAATACATATCTGGCTTTACACAATGGCTCGGGATGGCCTCCGCTGAGACGAGATCTTTGCTAATCAACGTGAAATTTTTCCTCATTTCAGAAAAAAAAACTCCAGACAAAATGTATTAGTCTGTTACAAAGTTTTTGAACACTATTTGTTTGCTATGAATACTCATAAATCGATCACCACTATGATCACTTTGATGGAATTCAAGAATTCCAAAACATCTTAATTGCTTCTAAAAGGGACTCGAAAGCGTTCAGATGATGAGAGGTTTTTCCTAAGCGTTCATATGCTTGAAAGTTGCCCGCTCATCAATTCACCCAATCTTGCTGCCTTACCTAGGAGCCCGTGAATGGGCTAAGGGCAACCTTGCTCTCGCACGTGAACCAATCCAATAACCAATAATTTTGGTTTTAGCGCAGTGGAGCAAACATAATTATCGATAAAAGAGATAGATACCTTTGGGTTCATGTACGATAAATAAGATTGCTATTATCCAAACTCATCTTCGATATAACTAATCGAGGATTTAGCTCAGTCTTCGAAAAAAAATTGATCAGAACAGTAAGTGACGGCCATTTAAATCAAAGTCATTGGTCTATGGGATCGTGCTTATTAGATGGCAAATATATTGTACGACGAATTTATCCGACATCAAAAATGACTAAAATTACATTCTCGTCTAGTGTGTAATTAGCATCTTCATTTCTCCATGATTCACGTTGAAAATGCCATCAGGTTAGAAAAAGCAGAAAAGAAGAAAGACGAAGAGCAGCAATGTTCATCTCCTTGCTTACTGAATCAGATAGTAGTCGACAGCTGCGATAGTCGAGCTGTTATTCATCACTATATGATGCTTTCTACTGAAGGAGTGTGGATGTCGATGTGGCTCCTAGCCGAAGGTTTGTGCGTTTTTGCGTTCTCTTTCGCAGGCAACAGGATTGATAATGCCGAATTGTATGTCAAAATGTTCAATTGTGCTTGATCATAGATTGTGATGAAGAAAACTGTGCCGAGTGCTGGGTAAATCGCTAATGGTGGAATAGCTTTTTTTATGACGGAATCGTTCCATCCCTGCGAGTTACTAGCACAGAACTCGGCCTACTTGTAAAGCAGATCACTTGTTTACAACGTATTCCCTATGAAGAACAACCCTCATAAACGACGCCTTTTGTTTCATATTAGGCATGCCTATGCCACAATGTATCCATGACGATGTTCTGTTCAAATCATGCACTAGGAACGACGAAAATGCATGTAAAGAAGGAGCACGAATCTCAGTTACTCTTACATTTTCTGTTCAACGGGAAGGGGTTCGAGCTCTGAGGTAAACAAGTTGCTGCGATGTCCTCTTTTAACCACTAAGTGAGATTCACGTTGAATTACAAGGATGCGTATCAATGGGCAATACAATCTCCTAGTCTTGATGGAAAGAGGAGAACTAAACTTAAAGAAAAAAGGATGTCTTTTATGTAACTCTTTTTATGAAGATGCCATCGAATTTTTCAAGGGTGTTCGCAGTCTAATCCTATGTTCATAAGTATATCCTTCAAACGAGATGGCGATATCATTCATCTCTTGAAAAGATCATTCATAATCCTAGGTCCTACCCGGCGTCCGTAGACATTCAAACCATCAATTTGCACACGCAAACGGCTCCGCTAAATTGATTGAGCAAGTTCAACTAATTTCAAACAGCTGACAGTCGACGATAAACAAATGAGCCGACTAATGATAGTTGAGTGTGGATTAAAGAAATTCTATCGTATTGGGGGTTCCTTCCCAGCGAAGCACGTACATCATGCAGTCAAAGCTCTCAGATGGTGATGGAGACAATTTTCTAACTTGACGTTGACATCTGGAAGTTGTGAGGGAATTATAGAGATTGTAATACCGTCTGCTATATCAATGCGGCAAAAAGCCGCATGGGTTTGTTCCCTACGAAGTTCGAGAAGCGATAGAAAGCCTGAAAATTTCCTGAATGAATAACGAAAATCGCACCCCTCCCGAATGACGTGCCTTTCAAGGCGGTAATTGAATTCGTTGGCACGCGGCGTTATTCGAAAAGTGCGCGATTTTGGAGATATATGCGGGAGAATATTTTCTCCTGGAAACAAAAATTCCTAGGCTTTTTGTGCTGGAAATGTAGAGAAGACTTTGTTGTATCGTTCTATGGGTGCAATTTTTTCTTATTTCACACTTACAAATAAACCTGCTATGAGGTTCAAGTGACATTCTACCTATTCCAAGCGTGAAATGTAATCTTTTTTCGCTGTAACAGCGCTCTATTTTCAAAATCAATTTTATTGTGGAGATCTTTAGTGTATGTGCTATTGAATAACTACCAATAATTTACCGCAAGGTCACCCTCAGACCGAGTTCAGGCAAAGAAAGCAAACTGAGTGTGAAACATATTATTATTTCCTTTGTTACAATATAATAGAAAAGCTTCCTGTAAACATATTGCACGATGAAAGTGCCAGAATTTGAGTTTTGAATGATTGGCAAATGCTTAAAGTAAAGGTGTTTCAGTGAGAAAAGTCTTCAGAAACTAGTGCATTTAAAAGCTTACTTTCCGTGAGGAAAGGGTTAACGTTTAGTCGTTACACTTGGCTTGCAGCAGATATCAAACAAGCTGATTAGAAATTTTTAGCTCAGTCAAAATTTTTCAGATTAACTTTGCTTGAGACTTTCAGAGCATAGGTATTGGAGACAAAACAGCAAAACTAACACGCTCATCAACGTAAACAAGAAAGAGTTTCAAATGCGGTAGCGTTGACCATCTGATCCTTCATTGAAAATATATTAAAGTGGGCTAGCAGGACAACCTTAGTGGCGTAGCTGAGTCCAAAAAACGTCGTCAACATGAGGTAGTCTATTGAATCAACGAGAACTACTCCTTAGACACGAGACAACAGAGGACTCGGTGGTCTGAACATTGAGATCAGCATCAGTTCAATCATAAACATCACAAAATTTGAGCGACTATTAAAGAGTACTGGATTACCAATGAGCAGAAGTAGATCCTCGCTAAGGTTAAAATCTTCATTTACGCAGCAGCATCGGGCAATCAGGTAAACGAAGACAAAGAAATTGAACCGGAAAAAGTATTTAGAAAATATCACGCAGTATTCAAAGTCGTTGTTGAGGATTCCAATGCAAAGACTAAGCATACAAAGATCCAGAAATCGTGGATTAGAATAGGTCGACGGGATTGAAACGCATGAATCAGAGTAGGCGAGCCAGCATGAGCTTGTCTCTGAGGTTACCACAGTAATGAAGACCATCTATGATGATTCACAAATCTAGAAGCCATTTATGAACTGTGGTCCTATAAAGCTTTCAATGAAAAGTACCGTATTCAAGTAGACAGCAGGGCAATTGGTGGCTTTATTTAATCGACGTGCTGTTGTCTTAGATTTTACACGGAATCGGACCATCACCACTTTAGCACAGATTCCATTCTTTGTGTAAACGAAAAGAGCCCCAAGTTCAAAAAACAAAATCTCAAATACTGTAGAGTGTGATTTTAACTAAACATCTCTTGGCCCTAGGAAAAGTCAGGATCCTAACAATATCAGTCAAGAATATTAGCGCCCTGTTCGACATCTCCACGTGCTAGCGCTATGAGATCTGAGAGTTCGAAAGTCACAAAGAGATGCGTGTTTCCAGAAATATCCGAACTGATACCTCAAAGTAGAATCACAGGAATGATGGTCAGTACCAGTTGGCGTGTGAACTTGCGAAGCATTGCACCAAGAGATAACTAGGATACTAACAAAACAAGGTGTAATGATCAGTAAGATTTCACGCTAAAGACACTGGAAAAGCATCGCACTATTTTACAAACACATCATCTACAAGACCAAAATTATCACAGTCTGATGACCACACTATGTAGTTACATGTTTCAGAAAGAAGGGAAGAAAATTAACCATAATCATAGAAGACACTGTTGCATCCTCCTGTTCTAATACTGAACGAAAGAGGATGCATATGTTGCTCCACTGACTGTTCAATCTAAAATCCAGCACACTCTTTTGTTAATAGAGATCCGAACACTCGCTTTAGCGAAGAGAAGGTGTGAAAATGTGACGAAAAGTTTCTCACGAGCATACTGGTTTTAGTCCGAAAACCTTATCCGTCATGATGTATGGTTTCATTTGATGGAATACTAGCAAGCTGTGTTGCTGTACAGAAAGGAATACCAACACCATCAATTGTTGCTAAATATCCCTGCTCTCTCTCTCGTCCTTAAACTGTTCAATAGGGTGATCCTCCATAGGTCTGGACCAACGCTGGATTATGTAATGACGTGTGATCAAACACGGCTTTGAAAAGAATTCAGTAATTGAACGATATTCACACAATAACTAGATTCGTTGAAGTATCGCGTTATGCAAAGGTCGCTCAGTCTAACTTTTACCTATTTGAAGAAAGCTTTCGATCCAATCAAGGAAGAAGCAGATATGGAAGCTTCGGGTAACCATCTCTACTTAGTACACAAAGATTGTTCGCAAGCTTTATTTTAGATTAGAAAGAAAGTTTTGAAGCACTTGTAAAATACTGACAATTTATGCGTAAAATCCAAACAAAAACAACAAGGAATATTCTTCAAAACAAATATTGGCGTGGCTTCATGTGGACAAATTTAAACCGGTGGAGATGAGTTGACACAGTTGTATAAAACACCTAGTTCGGTTGCCAATTCGCGAGCACTTAACGACGGTTCATCTTTCAAAACCGCTATCAAATCTTTGTTGTTCAACTTCATCAGACATCCTGAACAAGGGTTCTCTTCAAGATCGAGATCTCCGGCATTGAAATGTTGAAACCAGGATGCAGCACCAGATCCGTTTATTGTGCTTTCACCTTCAACTCCGTCAATTTCATCGATTGTAGCTCAATGTAAAAGACCTTTCTTCCAATATTGACGCAATAGAACACGAACTACGACTGTATCGTTAGTAATGGCGGAGGCTGGTAACAAAGTGAATATATAAAGGCGAGTAATATCTAAGCCTTCAGTGGAAAAATCTCACATAAGAAACTGTAATATTCCCATGATATGCGTTGGAGTCACCTCATGCTTATTAAAGTGGCCCAAAACTTTCTTTCTTACTGTAATAAAACTTCACATTTAAATTACCGCCGTTCTACGACGATAATGAAAAAAGTTAGGAATTACGTTGTAATCTCGCTAAAGGTATTTATTGCCATTCTCCGGAGCTATCGCCATTCTCTGGAGCGTCATGAGAACATAGAAATGTGTCAACATGGGAGTGAGAATTGATGTTTAGAGAATCTACAGCATATCTGCCTTGCTGATGGCATCGGTCTTATTGAACACCAGCCAAACGAAGCAATGGCCTACTTCAACAGCGCTTTTAGGAAGTGTGACCTTCCGTTGAGTCTTGCTCAAACAATACTCACAAAAATCTGACTTATATCTGACGGACCATTCGTAGTAGAATAAATGCCACCGAATGTTCCAGATGTACGTATCTAAACAGCGATATCAGAATTATGAACGACTTAGACTCAGAAGTGACCATGAAGCAAGTGCTTGAGAGGCCCACAAGGGCATCGACTATGTGAATGAGTAGAAATGAAGGCACACAACCCGTGAGCATTATTTTGATTCCTTAAATCTTGCCACCTTAACGTGCACGTCGGAATCATGGGCGCAAGGTAAAATCACTCGGCGTTATCGACGGCAAAGTCAGATGGTGGTTTTGGCAGTTCCCAGAGCATACCAATCACTTTGTGTGCTCCTACCAAGGTGTCATATTAGCTTATTCTATCCTTCAAGATAACTTTGTGTCCACTATCTGTGCTCTGTCTTCATTGTTAGTTCATTTGTTAGATCAGTAGGTGTCAAGGAATTTGTTAGACTGCGGAGATTGAGAAACAGACCACGCTCGTATTGCATGACACCTCTAACCATTTCACTATACGCCCGCACTATATCTAAATAAAATTTGATATTCGATAGCTGATGGTTTAATTCTGCCTACTCAGAAGAATTAGTAAGTGAGCAGCCTCATATAGAAAACATTATTATCCAAGCACAGCATCTGGAACTGGCTCTTTCGACAGTCAAAGAAAATTTTTTACATCTTAGAGTATACGATGAGTTGAGGTGTAACTTCATGCAAGATCCTGGAATTATGCGTACAAGAATAAAACTTTCTGAAAACGGAACACAAAGCCTGAAGTTCTAAAGCGCTTACTGAAATTCTAAGGCGTTTAAAGCAAGCGTAGCCGCTGAAGGATTCTCTGCCGATTAATCTTCTTCCATATTTGAAATCTGAGCCTTGCAAAAAAAATGGTCTCGTGGCTAATAGATCCAAGATTCTTCTGTAAAATAGATCCGTAACTTATATTCAGGATAATAAAATAGACTTAGATACTCTCGCAACAATGCACAACCACGTAGCAGTCTGACCGCCAATTTTAGCTATGAAGCACCAACTGCTGCCACTATATTTTGAACATGGAAAATTTCGCAGACTCGGAACTGTTTATCACACTTTGATTATAAAACATTTTCTACGAATAAAAGTTATACTTTGAATATTTCACCACTTTTTTTCAACACGATTCAAATATATATATGTCTCTGTAGAAGCAGTGATCCTTGAGGAGCGAGTGGATCTAATTGTAGTGGGCGTGATTAGACCCCTGAGTCAATAACAAATATAGCGAAAACTAGGTATAACACGTTTTAAGTGTAATTTATTTGTTGTTTTACATGGAAGAATGTAAATGGCAGAAATGGCAGCCGGCAGAGCGATCGGTGATATTATTGACGATAAATCTCATAAAACTTGACGGTAGAACATTCTTGCCATTAACAAAATATAACGAAAGAGGCTTGCACAGTGATAGCTTCACCGAGCACCACGATCACGGTGGTGAGTCGACTTACCTGGGGTTTACAAATACTCTCGTAGTTTTGGAAATGTTAAAACGTTGAAAACTTTTGGAAATGTTAGCAATCATTTAGAATCTTGAATCCCTTTCTAAGTCGTACGTACTGGTTTCAGACCTCATAACGCTTGAAGTTCAAAATAGAATTTGTTTTTCATGCGCATATTTCTCGAAGGACACAGCTCTTTTTAACACTGTTCGTAATTATTCTTTAGCGTGAAATGGGAAGATTCCAGCGCTGTGCTTATTTTCTGGGAGGACTGTTTCTCTACAGTGCAGTAGGGGAAATAAAATCGAGATCGCCTTCTTCAGAGCCTGGGCGTATGTAGTATTAGTCTATTTGAATGAGTCGGATGGTCTTATTTATATGCTGCCTGGGTCAGCTTAAAAAACCAAGCGAAGAAAGGGCGTGCGATTTTGTGTGATGGCGACGCACTCGTCCTTCCGGTTCATTTCGGGATTTTGGCGTTATCCAAAAAGCATCAAGAGTTTTGCGCATGTATGTTTTCTCGATTTTCATATAAGAATTAATTGAGCCGAGGTTTATAGAAAGTCGAACTTCTGGATTCTTGGCATACAATTAGAATTTTTTCTCACAACTCCATATTCAACATCAGACTTTAATACTGGAAGATTTTCGCAAGAGGATCAGGAGCTCTCCTTGTTGCCAGCGAAGTAATAGCTGGGTCTTGGAAATTCGGCCACGTACCTCTCTAATCAGAGATTCATACTTTCAAATGATTAATAGAGCTCCTATGAGAAAACTATTCTCCTGTGAATGAAGTTAGATAATCATTTTTTCCTTATAACCTAAAAGAACAAAATAATTCATAAAATTACAGCAGAGACGGTATAGTGTTCAGATAATTGATTAACATTTTCTTACATGCTCAATCAAAGTATGACTCGAAATGTCAAATACATTTTCTGTAAATTGTCATTCCATGAAAAACCCCTGCAAGGAACTTCTGATCAAATAGTCGTAATGGGAACTTCTGCAATGTTCCAGGATGTAAGATGGAAACAGAGATCGGGAAAGTTCTGTCGTTGATCAGATTACGGTTTTACACGACTAAATAATGTTGATGCTGTTGTGCTCACAAGCTGAAATAACATCAATGATATTCCATCATATCAGTCTTGATGAGATTTGTTTTATCTACTTGTTACTTCATACAAGTTACGTGCGTTGTCGAAAAGCGGTCATGTAAGTCTATCGCTCTTTACATTCTCTTCATTCATCTGCACTTTTTCATTCTCTCACCTTCAAAACGAATGATGAATAAAGGAGCGGCAGTAGTGCAACGAACTAGAGCAGGCAACCCCTGATACAGTGACATGCGGGTTTGTGTCCCGACTGACGCAAAGTTTTGCACATCACTCTATATCACTGAGTGTATCTTCCACTTCCTTTTACACCTGTCTTATACTCACTACACTATGAGGACTTGTACAATATATTTTATTACTAGCGTAATTTGTATCTTCACTTATTCCCTTTTTAGTAATGGCTGAGTATTTTTGGCCATGCGACGTGAGGGAGCGCCAAGCCGAGCTTCTTGCTCATCTGGAGCAAGAAATTGGCATGAAAATTTCATCAGCTGTATCACTAGGTGAGTTTCATAAGCGAACTTGTTCACTGTGGTGATTTTATGAGTGAAAAGTGACTGTTTTCAGCATCTGATACAAACAGCCCGCTGTCATCAGATAGTAGTGGCTATGAGAGCAAATCATTGAGTGCAACAAATGCAAGACTTGCACACATGACACCAATGCAGCGTGTGAAAAGTCTAATGCAATTCTTCGAAATCACATTTCAGAGGACTGAGGCTATCGATAGAAAACATAATACACCAGTTCAAAAAAGCATTACCGAGACTATAAAGATGATGCTACACGTACGATTTTTTTTTTCAAGTAGAATCTTTCTTATTTGACTTCTTCTAACGGTGGTATGATGTTATGGATACACCCATTGATGTAGAGTGATGTGCAAGACCTATGCGTCAGGCGGGACTTGAGCTCGCATCTCACGTTATTCGGGAACGCGTGCTCTAACCCGATGCAATAATGACGCCCTTCTTGACACCACTCTTTATAATCCAATACTTATTATCTGTCAGCGAGAGTGGTTTTTGTGGATACCGGCTATCTGAGCCAAGTCGTTGACGGTTGATTGCTGATAGATAGATGCTCGTTGTAGTGTAGAAAGAGTGGTCGCTGAACGGGCATCAGTAGTGCAACAGGATAGAGCATACGCTCCCGGATAGAGTGAGATACGGGTTCGGATCCGTTGACGCATAAGTTTTGCACATCGCTCTATATCACGGGTATTTTCTTTCGCAGAGAACAAAACAGAGAAAGTAGACGTGAGTATTAACTCTCAAACATATGCGAGGAAGCCGTAGCATATTGTACATTCAAAACTACTGATAGAGACTGCGCTTCTTACCATTCAGTAGGGGCCAAACGTCTTGACAGATCTCAGCACAGAGTGTGTTCTCAGAACTTTTTTCTGTCGTTCTTCTTTTCTTGCTGGTGCTTGTTGATTGCCTTTCCTGAGTCGCTCTGTTTTCCAAAGAATTATTTTAATAAAACCGCGGAAATGCTGAAATGGCGTAGAAAACTCTGGAAGCCCGCGATCGTTCTAAATGCGTAGCGGCCTTTTTCAAGTAATCACATGTTATTCATGTCAATTGATCCGGGGAGTACAAACAATCATTGATCCCAGCTGAGCTGACGCTGCCCTCGGATCCACAATATTTATATTTTTTGTCTGATTAAGCCAGTTTCACGATGTCGCTAAAAAAAGAATACTTGATATTCTTCAGTTAGACGGCGATAAATGGAAAACGAAGTGATTTGCTGGACGGGAACTTCTCCAAGAGCGTTAGTAATCATTCGAGCTCGAATCAGTGGCGAAAGCTGTATGTGGCTATTTTTAAAAAGGCCCTTTTATAGTGTCGTAAAGTTTCAAATAAAATTGTATTTCACACGCGCGCATTTCCCGCCGAGCAGAGCTCTTCCTTTTCACTATTAGTGATCAATTGATAGCGTAATGTTTGCTGACTTCAGGGCTATGCTTATTTTCCAAAAAGGTCGCTTCTCTGCACTGTAGCAGGAAAAATGGTTTGAATTCACATACGCGAGCAAGTGGTCTTTGGCCATCCCACGGGCTGCGGAGCCATGCGGCAAGGTGGACTGACGAGATGGTCGATCGATTTTTGACCGGTCTTATAGAATCGTGATCTTTGTTAAAGGATACAAAAGCTCTTGGCGTTGATCAATCCCTGAGAAATGCGCCATGCATCCGTCTTCAATTTTTAACTTCGTTTGAGGTGGTTGAATACATATCTGGCTTTACACAATGGCTCGGGATGGCCTCCGCTGAGACGAGATCTTTGCTAATCAACGTGAAATTTTTCCTCATTTCAGAAAAAAAAAACTCCAGACAAAATGTATTAGTCTGTTACAAAGTTTTTGAACACTATTTGTTTGCTATGAATACTCATAAATCGATCACCACTATGATCACTTTGATGGAATTCAAGAATTCCAAAACATCTTAATTGCTTCTAAAAGGGACTCGAAAGCGTTCAGATGATGAGAGGTTTTTCCTAAGCGTTCATATGCTTGAAAGTTGCCCGCTCATCAATTCACCCAATCTTGCTGCCTTACCTAGGAGCCCGTGAATGGGCTAAGGGCAACCTTGCTCTCGCACGTGAACCAATCTTAATTTCCCTACTGCACTGCAAAGAAGCGGTCATTCCAAAAAATACGCATAGAGTTGGAATCAGCCAACACCACGCTGCCGAATGATTGCTAAGAGTCCATATCGAGAACTGTGTTTTGAAATAAGATGCGTTTTTTCAAACACAAGGGATTTCCTTATGTAATAACGTGAAAGAAGCTTTTCCGTAAATCGGCCATGCGGGGCTGTAGCCGAAAGTTAAGTTTTCGAATGGTTACTAACATTTCTTTGAAAATTTCTTGAAAAACAAATGATATCGGCCTATCATTTGTTGCCATCTAACAGAAAATTACCAGAAATTTATTTGGCTAACGTTTCACTACTTTTCGTCTTCTTCGTCAAAGCCGACTGATCCGACCCGATACTGCACATTCATTCATCCTCGTTGTAACCTGTGTAATAAGCTGTCATTCGAATCGTTTCATCTTTGGAGAGCACCGCTGAAATGAGAACCTCACCCGGACAGGATCGTAGTTGATGATATTGATTGTCCAATGACGATCTTTCCTTTTCATAAGACATTAGATCTTACAAAAGTCGGCGTTTACAACTTATTCTTTATTACTGATAGCACCGACACGCTTAAGACACAACAAAGAAAACAGCAGAGCAAGGTGCACTGATAGAGTAAAAAACACAGCTGATGCAAAATAAAACCGACGGTCTGTCTTAGTGGAGACTTCTGTTGAAGCGACCTGCGGTTATTTTACCCTTCTAGTAAAGACATTGACTTCTGGTTTAGTTAATGAACAACTGAAGACATCGGTAAAGTGCCTTTCCATAATTAATGTCTTCTGCCGTAAATCATCACAAAGCTTCCGTCACCTTTTAAATATGGCAACTTCTAGAGTACAACACAATGCGAATCATACCGAGCGGTTCTTGGACGTTTTTTTCTAAATTCGTAACATTCCCTGTTATGTCTCAGCAGTGTCGATAAAATTACTTCTTTATTTTGCACATTTCTTGACAATAAATTTTTGGATAGTGTTCTCTAAGTAGTTGTGAATGTATGATGTATGTCACGCATAGCGATTTTCAACTATCTAATCCAACTTTTCTGTAGCGAAAAATACGGTAAAAACTATTGCAGCATGATTCTATTCTAGGCTTTTCTGAAGACAGATGCAACCTCGTTTTTTTGTAAGGTTGTAGTCACGCTGCGAAATCTCGTTATTCTGTGTTCAACTTTGGTAAGAAATCGCTGAGGACCGTGACCTGTGTGTACTCTTTTTCGTTTACTGACACTTCCACTTGTTAAGCTAGTGGTCAACAAGAATGAATGTTCAAATGATACAGTGATGGCTGCTAAGATAAAAGGCTTCTTCAATGCATGCGAAATATTTATAATTGATGTGTAACAATGTACTTTGTACTCATCTGAGCCACTCGCTTGAGAGCTCCGCTACACATCGTAATTCATTGGTGGATATCACAGTCTTTCACCTAGCGACCACACTGAGGGTATACATAGGTCTTTCCGATAGGAAATTTCAACTTTACTGAAGATACTACTATCTGTATAAAATGAGAAAATAATGAGTCACACTTGTAACGAGATCCTGCGATCAGAATAAATTTCCGAAGACGTAAGACTTTAGCCAAAGTGCACAAACACAATGGTTACAAAAAAAAATCACGCACATCCAAAGCCGTTAAAAATATAGTTAGATATAAATAAATCCATCTCATAGGCCATTTTTTGAACCTCGCTATGAAAAATTTAACACAATCTGCAGAAATGTTTACAGGCTCACCGATGTTGCGACGTCAGAGCCATACACATGTTTCGGAGATATCGCCCCCTTCACCAGTAGCCCACGTCACATACTGAGACCTACTTTGTCATTGTACGTTGTCCTATCACCATATACGTCTACCGTCCCTGCCACATAGTAGGGCTCAGTGTGGGACGTGAGCCCATTGACGAAGACGGCGATACCACCTCTGACGTACCAACCTCGGTAAGGCTCCAAACATTTTTGTAGATTATATGATGAAATTGATTGAGAAGAATTTTTTAAGCTGCTGGTGAATTCCGAGGTGGAAATCGAGCAGTTTGCTGCATTGATGCAGCGTTTAACACGTACGGAAGCAGATCCGAATGTCCTCCCATTTCTTCAGGGAACAATACCGGCACTCATCAATGCATGCGCCAAATGTAAGAAATCAATATCACTCCTTTAGTTTAAAATTAAGTGCATAGCTCTCTTGAATCTTAAGTAGAACAATTACTGATAATTAATTGATTTCTTGCAATACTGTCAAAGATCAGCGTGCATATTTCATATCCAAGAAAAGTTGCTTTAGACTTCAAATAATAATAGTCCCTCTCATTGTAGATTTACTGAAATGAATTACAGGTAGAGTCGACGTTGAATGCCTGTTGCCATATTATTTGAAACCATACCTCCAGGCGACGAAAAATCGACCATACCAGGGATCTTCCACTTTCCAGACGCCAGTTATCATTGAATTTGTCAAACGTTGGAGAGCACGCCGATTCAGTTTTCAGTGGCTTCGCTATCCCTCTCAATTTATTCACGGTACATCCACTGAACAAACACGGAATCACGACGCTGAAACGCTCTTTAATGGAGGTAATTCGACTGAAAAACATGCCACCACTCGCAGTGTAGAAGAGGAAATCAAAAGTGTCAACGTTGAGAAAGTTCCTGGTGCTGAAGATCCGAGTAAAGGCCATAGCATCAGTGCTGCTAACGAAAAGTCTCACGTATCAACGGTAAGCTTCATGTGTCTTCGCTGAAAATCACAGTTTGCTCAACTAGCACAATGGTGACAACGGTTAGTCTCGTCGACCGCATGTACTTTTTGATAATCAATGCATTTGAGGAGCATACATAATGTGAATGTTGCACTGACTGCTATATTCTGCCGCTGTGTTGGTAGATACAGTTTTCCTGAAATGTTGTTCTGCTTCCAAATCAATCGGCAACTGACTGGCTATAAATTACGAACTACCATTTGATTTTACTGTACAACATTTCACCACAATATATGACTTCGCTTCGTAATTTTGAAAAGAAGCTCAAGAAGAAAGCTTTATTTGAATAAAACGAAACTGATTGATGTAGGATGGACTATTATACTATGTCTTCAGAACTGCCGGTTCAGATAGTTATTTCTTCATTTAGTACCTTTACCTCAAGAAGGTACACGTTTTCTTTCAAAGATGAGTTATTAAATTATATTCGAACACGCTTTAGCCATATTTAAGAAAGACTCATGTTATTTCAGACCACGGCAGTTTGTAATCAGAGAAAGAAAGCATTCAAAATTACGATGGACGAATCTGCGAGCAAAGATACCAGCATCAGCAATTTTGATGAAGTTCGTAAGAAGTGCGTAGATATACTCCACACAAATTTTCTATACCTCTTCATACAATTGCAGAGAATCCTAACGCATAATCTTCTCACGATGAGTTGAAGGTGTTTCTGTGTTAGCATACTGTATAGAATTTTTTTTTGGCGGGATGTCCTGAAATGATACATCGCGACGTTTTTATCCAAAAGACCCGCTAAGAATAAAGCAATATCACGAGAAGTCGCAGTGCTCGCACCAAACAAACTCAGGATCGTTAATCTCCTACTGATGCACAAGGGCCGACGACTGATGATAACGACCTGAAAAAAAGCATTGCCCAGACTGGCCTCAGAAATCCGAATGATTCCCAACTGCTAAACTAATAAAGCTCAAGCTTTAGCGCGCCAGACCGTTTCGTCTACGATGTAGGGTGATGAGACAGTCTATGAGAGGCGATACAACATCGAGCTACACAGGTCGTCATTGAACCGGGCCGAACTAATATGCAGACGACAGTCTATGGAAATTGCTTCTCGATGTACACGTGCAATACTAAAACAGCCTCATCACAAGCCGACTTTATGCTCTTCTTGAAGACTGGTAGCATAGAATTTCATCTGATTGCTTTGCAGAAAATGAAAATATAGAAAATCGCCACATACCACATAGATGACTGGTCATTTGTAATTTTTTAATAAAGTATTTCCATTATTCAATGGCGTTGGTGTTAATTCGCCGTCATCCCATTTAGTTCGCACCAGAGTGCCTTGCGCGAAATCGTATCACGTTCGCGCATGGTCAGTCTTCGTCTCCAGCTATCTCATAGAAAGGAATCAGTTTCACTGATTGCTACTTAGTAAGGTGGATTCGCTCTACAGTCAGTTCGAGGAATTAATTTGCAACGAATAAGCATACTGTAAATTCGCTGAGAATGAATCAAAAGTAAAAACGGAAACCGAACAGCAAAACTCCTATCCGCATTTAACACCGTACCCATAGGAAAGGTTGTTCGACGATGAGTCAATATTTCGCCAAAGCTACTCAACGCGTCACTGCAATGGACGGTGAAGTCGCCCAAATAAGGTTAAAGGGGAATAAATGTCAGCTGAGAAACTCTTTAACTGAGAACTCTTGTCAAATTACCGTTTTTCATATGACGTCATTATTATTCCCAGAAGTATAAGTGCAGCAGAGACAATGTTCCATAAACTCAACGAAGAGTGAAAAAAGATTGGACTGCGCATGAATAGGAGAAAAACGCAGGTTATGACAAACCATAGTGCGAAGGCAAAAAGTTGAAATGATTGGGTTTTATCACTGCATAAACCATCTAGTACGCATACTTTTCAGATAATTAGCCCAAAAAATAGAATGAAGAAAGAACTAGGCAAAGGACGACACCGTTGGCCACATTCGGGCTTCTCAAAAAAAAAATTACCCGAGTAGACAAAGATGCCGAATTCCGCGTTTACCATTTTAGCCTGCAGAGACTTGGGTTGATATTTCAGTTACTTGAGATTTTCGCTCATCACCATCGTTCAAACGACATCTTCCGAATTTTAGTAGGCACTGTCAAATGTCTAAAGCAAATGAACAGTTTAGATCTTTAAGATATATTTCATATTCGGGGTTCTGGTGAATATATATCGATAGCGACCTAAAGCCACTAGCGTAATAAGAGGAACATACCCGAGAAGGTCGAATGAATCAAGAAATGTAATCATCCTTTTTGGTGACCAACCAAACACCGCGCGAATGTATTCATGACTAGGGTCAAACACCTACATTTGCATGTGGGACCACTTTTTAAAACGTTGAAATGTGCCTCGTGGAATTCACCCATGTTCGAAGCATACCACCAGCATGGATGACGGCTGCACGAGAGAGAAACGAATGGAATTTGTGCCGAGTTTCGCATTTGCACTGAAGACGAACCAATAAAATGTCCGGGTAAATCTGCAGGAAATCTGAAAATAACGCATCGGAGAGTTGCCTTTATTAAACGAAGTTAACACAAACTGTAGCGTTAAGTTTGATGAGTAGAGGACTTCTTGGGTAAGACGTGACTTACTAATCTTCCCGCTGACCCTCCGTTGACTAGAAATCTTGATGAAGCAGACTACACATGATAATAGACTGATAATCTTCACGGAGCCGATCAGCTGTGTTGAGTAACTGTTTTGACCACATTCGTATAACAACGCTGACGCCGAATCCAGTGTTAATTTTTTGTGAACAACACTTAGATTACAGTTAATTACGAATATTGCGTGTTGCACCGATTATAGTGTTATTAATTGAGCGATCCAGAAAGGTCGATCTTGTTGTGGACAGCAGATCTGATTTGGAACAATAAGTAGAACACGTACGACATCTTTGCACTGCAGACTCCTTGACGTAGAAGAAGGAAAGTCAAACTCTGACATGCCCTTGAGCATCTCCTTCCATGGCCTACCAAATTGTGAAAATACTAACATAATTTCCTTTGTGCAGAAATTTCATTCACTATCAAACAATTTTATTACAGAAGGCGTACCAAATGAAATTCTTCCACAAGGGTCGACACGTCGCATGAAATTCGAAACGACACTGCTTTTACTAATCAGATGCGATATATAGTCAATGCAGGTGTTTCTTGTTTCGTGCTTTGGTTATAAATTTTCTTGAGTAGATATGGGTCCTTTCGTACGTGTCAGTGTTTATCTATTTTTCGTCGACTATGGAATAAAACTAGAACACAGTTCTGATCTGATCGCAAACTTGTTTACGACTTCGAACATTCAAAAAGTTGAATAAATCAATAATGGTAAGGATAGAGCAAGAAAAGAAACGCTCAGGTACTTTTCTGAAGGAGTGCAACAGCAATAATACTCTTTAAAATTAGCCACAAAACATTTTTCTTGTAGAGTAGAACTTTCAAATTTCTGCGAACCAATTCGGCTCTAGTTACGTATACGGAAAAACGTCTATGAAAGTGCATTATTGGCATATCGAGATTACCCAGTCGAATATTGAAGCTTAACGAGTACCCAAACTACTGCATGGGGCTACTGATAATTGAGTATGCTATGTATCAATGCAGTAACAAGGTGACCTAAATCAAGTTCATTCTTTAAAAAAATAGACCCGTTGAGCCAACATTTTCACGTGGTTTGCAGTAAAAAAGAATACAACTCCACCTTTCCTTCCAGGCTTTGAAGAAGGTATACTGCCGAAAAGTCTGCTATTACTTTAATGTAATGTATTTTATTCAAAAATTTCTACTATTAATAATCTCATGTCTGCTCATCGCGGAAAACACTGATTAACCTATCTACATAGCTACGAAAAAAGCACTAATTAATAGCTGCTTCAATAAATACTGAGAAGATTCATAGTTTTGCTATAGTGTCTACAGCTTAATACGACTTCTTATCAGATAGGTACCAATAAAAGCTCTTGGGAGGATTAATAGTAAAAAGAAGTTCAATATTAAAACAGAAGATTTGACCCATTCGCACGATGTCAAATTTTGTATGGTCGGCACACGGGGCCGCACCCTAATTTCCCTCCGTTTACGATGCGCATCGTAATCAATACATAACGTCCACTTTTTATAAAGTTATTTTTGTACTTTTATATGTTGCCACTGCCGCTTGCCGCTTATTTTCACATGATTGTTTTTGAAGGCTCTATGTTGTTCCTACTCCTAGCGAGACATCTTACAACATTTCAAGTACATGATGAACCCGCACTCCTTCGAAAAAATTCGGGTGTTATCTTCCATTACACTTTTATTCTACACTCATTTCATAAGCTTCGTCGCAATATTTTATCATTGCCTACTTACTCACTTCTACTGATCACATCCACTTAATCTCTTCGGATGTAAATTGAGGGGACATAAGGTTCGACGTGGAAGTAATTCTTGCGTGATCACGAAATAACACCCCAACTACTCAAAACCAATTACAGCAATTGGACTATATTGATGGTTTAGACGTGCTACAACAGGTAAAGAGTGTTCAGCAAATCTGTTCAGTACGGGTCACTATAGCAAATATTTCAAGCTATCACATCAATGAGATGCTGTTTGAATTAATCGCGCTCAGCACAACCAACCGTTCCTCCCATCCAATCCACGTAGAGTTATATAAGAGGTCGTAAAAGTCTCACATGACTTTGTACAAGTGGCTCTGATTTCTACTTTGAAGTCATCAATCGAAAAGTTTGAGAAAAAGGCTTGGAATTTGTTTTCCAGTCATAAAATGCTGCTAAAACTAAATTCGGTAATTAACTACTGTGTCGTCCCCAATGCTTCCAAGCTTCCAAGAAAGTACTGGTAAATTTTCTATAGCTAGCCATACATTTATAGCTAGACAACATATTTAGAGTCTCTCCAAAGGCTTATTATTTATACGCTATGTGTCTCTTGAGGTAACGTATATTAAAGCGTATCGCCGAACAATGAGTTCCTCCAAGAAACGGCTTTTTTTTTCCACGCCGCACCCACTGAAAGCAGCTTCTCTAGACCTGACTCTAGCACGAAATCTGTTTCCAGTCACCTGTCGATTGGCCACAAATTGAGTAGAAAGTCT